>VDFB02218137.1:0-15805 GCA_007258455.2 Sequoia sempervirens | reverse complement strand
TTGGCATCCTATCAGCATGAAAGAATACATATTAGGGAAAATAGAAAATACTAAGAGATAACTCGAGTCAATAACTGAAAGGTTGAGAGATCCATTAGGAACAAAGTCCCATAGGTCTACCCTCGCCACTTCATTGAAATTGATCATCTCTCACATAGAGTCCATGAGTGGGAAAATCAACACTTGGTCAAACAAGAGGACATAAAAAATATAATTTTATGTCAAGAAATAGTTTTGTGATAGGTAGTGGTTGGTTTTTTACCATCCTCCATGTAATAAAATGAGATACCATAATACTTTTTTAGGAAACTCTATTATGAATTTGACCTCAATGAGATTTTGAACTACTTTGACATGCGAGAATTCCAAAGTGGAGATGGTGGCACAATGTGCCCAAAACCAAGCATCGAGACCCCTTTCTATGCTAGACATTGAGTATGTTACAATCCCTTGTGAAGGAGGGTGTTGAGGCTGATACCCTATAGTCCGTCAGCTCACCCGCACAGGCCCTTTTACAACACACTAGGCCTCTAGCACAAGGTGATGAGGGTGATTATTCTATGTGTCAACATTCACCTCACTTATGTCAAAATTGTGAGTCTCTTCATGTTTATTGGTTTGAGGATGATCAATATGTGTGTGTCCAACAACATGACACATCTTTATTGGATCATCTTTTCATGACAGATGAGCTACTGGATCAAAAATTGGCATTAATAGATAGGTAAATTTGAACAAGGTTAAATAAATAGTTTATTATAATTCATTTTGAAATATAAAATTAACTAAATTACTAGATTGATTGTAATCAAATTTTAAGGTTAGAGTGTTCACCCTACATTTGGTGGCACTCCACCTCCCACTTACATGATGACATCAATTCCATAGGTATGTAACTAGTAAATAAATAATAAATATAGTACATGTGAATAGTTTAACCTTATATAAATGGTAATCTTAAAACTCATATTTGATGTTGAATAGGTTAATGTTGGGCCTTTGACATCAACACCTATTAGTCGAAGTGTCCATACATCTTACTTTGAGGTAATCAAGTGACTATTTTTAATTATTAAATGTTTGTAAAATAATGTTGGGTAGATTTTGATAATTTAATAACATTGTTTCATTTTCAGATGATGGTATTAGTTGATACTCCTCCTGATATTCATACAAAAATGGAGCATGGTGTTTATGTAGTAGTATCATCTTCGATTCCTTTGACAAAGGTATGAGCCATATTAGTAAATTTCATATTATATTTCTTGTTTTATATGTCTATTAGTGAAAATTTGAATAATATTCATTTGTAGTTTAATTTGTATCTTGATGCTTGCCATAAGGTTTTACAATTTCTATATTTTTAGAGTTTCATATTGTATCCCTCTACCTTTCCTTCATACCATCCATCCCCACACAATGCATTAGATTTTTTTAGTTTCAAAGTTTCAAACTTGATTTTCACCAATAATATTTTTTTGACATCCTTCAGCTTCAATTTACAAATTTAGATATGAAATTAATGTTTCTTTTGTTTAAAATTTTGCCTAGGGAATTTGAATGAAAGGCTTGAAGATAAAACTTATGGAGATCCTCTTCAACCAACTCATGGAGTCATATAGAATTCATAAGGAAACCATAAGCTTGTAAATTATTTCTTAACCAAGCTACTTTCATGGGCAAGAATCGGTAAAACATTCTCATTGAATATTTCTTTATCACTAGAAACATGTTTCTTATCCATGTATTAATCTCTATGGATTGCATTGACTAATTTTAGAGACTTTAGTATATTTGGCCACAAGGAATTTAGTGTATTTATTTATCTATTTATGAGTTCATAAATCTATTTAGTAGTTCACATAGATGTTAAATGATATTTGTGTAGAAAATAAAATAATTATTAGAATATCTTATTCATCAGTTAAGTAGGTTTACTCTTTGCAAAATCCAAGGAAAGACATCAGATGGATGACCTCTATGGAGTGTTGGTGTAAAAGCTAAACTTCAATTGGGCATCTAGGGGTAACCAAGGTATATTTGGGGTAGGTTATATTTTGAGAGATTATGAAGAAAATCTAGTTGGTGTCTTCTTGAAGGGCTTGGAATAAGGAAAAAATATTAAAGTAGAGGTCATGACACTCCTAATTAGCCTACAAACATGTTATCAACTAGGCATAAAAAAATTATAGATTGGAGGTTCCCACATCATTATAAATGCAGTAAGGAAAATGGGAGCCAAATTTGGAAAATTAATAGAATTTTAAGTCAAAATTGATCCTTACTCAACAAATTTAAGTTCTACATAGTTAAACATTTGTAGAGAGAGGGGAACACTCATGTTGATGTGCTAGATAAATAAATAATTTATTATGAAACAAGACTATTTTTGATAATTCTACTATACATTTTGCTTTGAACTTTTGATAAGATTTGAAAAATAAGTCCTCATGAGGCTTAAGAGGTTCCATAGGTTTAGGTAAAAAAGAAATCCAATGAGAAATTCCCACAGGAAGACAAAAGATTAAAGCCACTATGATGCACAATAAAGATGTCATTTCCACATAGAAATTTTAAGCATTTATGCACTACCGACAGGACGACATCCATGGAGTGTAGCCATGGATAACCAAGATTCACACAGAATTGGTCCAATGACGGGATGATGAAGAATGAGATATTCAATTGTTTCAGTCCAACTTTTAAAGGAAGAGTAATTGAACCTATTGTAGGGCAAGCAAAACCATTATGTGTTTTGATCCATGCTTTCGGTTGTTCATAAGAATCTTGATAAAGTTCATGCACAAATAAGAATTCCTCAGTGATCACATTCTCTACACACACAAGATCAATTAGTATCCCATTATTAGGCTTGTCATTAATTCTTTCGGCGATGTAAAGAGGACCATTGGGTGTGTGTTTGATTATATCATTTTGTGAGAAATCAATATTCATAGAAAGGTTGGTTTGGCTCTTACGAGGTTGAACATCAATGAAGTTGACCAAAGTATCATATTTTTTTTTAACATCACTCATGTTATCACCAGTCATGTCAACATTCATCACATCATTCTTGGCATCATTAGCTTTTACAAAAGATATGTTATGATTTGGCATGGGATTAGTAAAGATTTGCAAATTTTTGTTGGGTGGGGCAACAGACTTATTTCCTTGATCATTAACACCGCCCATTTGGATGTGATTAGAATATATGAGGTCTTGCACAATATGTTTAAGATGCTTACAATGTTTTGTATCGTGTCCATTTTGTCAATGATAATGGCAAAAGGCATCAGAGTTAAAGTTTGGAGGTAAGGGATTAGTGGTATCAGTGGCTCTAACGGGAGGTAAGGTAACTAAGTTCTTACTAATAAGTTGCAACATGATGGAGTGGAGGGTATTGAGTAATGGGGTAAATTGTCTACTCCTTTCTTGGATTGATATGGATTTGTTGTTTTTATTGCAGCTACTTGAGAGTCAACATGTTGAATTTTTTGGGGTGGATTTATCTATAAAAATATCTTATTTTGTTTCTTGAATGGTTGGAAATTGTTATGGGGCATAGATTTGGATTTCTCGGGATAGTTAGAAGGTTTTTTGTCTTCATGATGACTAGCTAAATTTTCATAGTCATGAAGAGTCATGAAAAAATGTGTAAAGGAGGGAAATTTCATCATCCCAAGCTTGTCTTGAATTTTGTTTTGCAAATTTTCAATGAACATTATTTGAAGATCAACATCGGGAATGTTAATGTTGATTTGTGAGTAAAGAAATTGGTATTGTACTATATAATTAGTGATCTTTTCATCATCAATTTGTTTACATTTCATTAACTCCAAATTTAAGGTCATCTTGGGACCAATGTGCACTTTTAAATGGTTGAGAAATGCATCAACAAGCTCATTGAATGAAATAATTGAGTTATTCAGTAAAGATCAAAACTATTCCAAGGTTGTATCTTTCGAAGACCTAGGGAAAATTTTAGCAAAGAGCTTATCTTCAAAAATGAAGTCACTACATAAGGTCGGTATGCAAAGACATGGTTTCTAAGATCTTCTTTTACCACCACCATATTTCAAATCTAGGAATCTCTATGCCCCTCGTGGCATTTGTGCTCTCAATATCTCCAAGGATAATGGGTTTCTTTTGACATATTATGAAGGTTGGTCATTTTGACTTTGGTTCAATGTGGCAATTTATTGTTGGAGGGATGCAACATTTTGCAAGAGTTGGTTAAGGACAAGATCATTGTTTGTGTTGTGAGATGGAAGTGAATAAGGTGGAGGTGTACATGTATTTGAGGACAAGGACTTGTAATTCTTGTGAGGAGATGGATTAGGAGATATGAGATTTGAATGCACAAAGTTAAAGGAATTAACAACCCTAAATGAAATGCAAACTAATGCAAATCCTAGATCTAGGGTTTTACTGAACTCCAAATCAAAAATTTATAGTGCAAGAATGTTAGGTTCACCAAAATGAAACATAGAAAAATAGGGTTTCTAAATTAAAATGGGTTGATTGAATATGTGATGCGCCTATCTTCCTTATTTCATTAGGAAATGAGATCCCCAAAGTTATGATTGAATTTCAACCCTAGGTGAGTCAACCCTATTGGAGATCTTACAAATTTCCTTATGACAAGACGGGTAAAATCTATCTAAACAACACTTTGGGGAGAAAAACTAAAAAATAGTAAATGAACTAAACTATGCAATGTGAAACTTGAATCTTCAATTTAAAGCATAAAACAATCAAAAACTACAAACTTCTAGCATATCTGAGCAGGGTAAGTCGATGTGTACTAGTCACCAAAAGTTTTTGTTGAGTGTCCTCCTAGGACAAATTTTCCCTAGGGAGAATGGGTTTGCTACAGGGATCCAAAATCTGATTTCATAGTACTCTACTCCTGGATCTACACTCTTAATTTCTCTAGATCTCACTATCAAAAAGTCAGAAATAAATTCTACAAGATTCCATGGCTTGAAAACTTTGACAACTTTGTTTGTTTTTGGTGAATGGGGGTTTGCCTTGGTCAAACCTTGTTTTGGTAATTAAACCTTGAAATGAAATGAAACATGAATGGAAGGGATGATGAATAAACAATGCTATGTTGCAACTCCCCAAACCCTTGAATGGAAATACTTAGAGGACTGAAGTCTAATACATCTCTCCAAGGTCTTGATCTTGCATGAAATGGCTTGATTGGATGTTGATCTTGCTTGAAACCTACATCACAATGTTAGCTCCAAATACATCCATAGATGCAAATAACTTTGACATGATTCTTGAGATCTTCAATTATAATGTAGAAGATTGATAAATCTAGTCTTGAATTCTCTAGACAATAATCTTTGCTCTTGTGAAGTTCACCTCTAGTTTTTTTTTCTCTAGGATTTGAAATGATAAAAAGACCTTGTATTTATAGGTAATTTTCTATTTTCCCAAGAATTAAACATCAAAGGATGACAATTGCAATTTGTATTTAAATCATAAAAATGCCACCAAAAACATATTAAAAATTGAGATCCTCAACTTAAGGAGGACCCATTTTCCCTCCTAGGACCTAAATCCAGGACACTTAATTTCCAAGGCAATTTAATTAATGTTTGCAATTGTTTAATATAGGTTCCCCTTTCAGAAAATGGGATTAATTAGGCTTTTAAATGCATAATTGGGCCAATTAGAGGCTTAATTAAGTCCAATTAAATTAAGGGACCCAAACATAGAGTGAAAATGTAAAGGTGTACATTTTTCTACACCACCCAATATTGGAAATTATGAGGATAAAGGAGTACAAGAACAAGGCTTTGGCCTTGATAATTAATGCTTCTAAAACTTCCATAGAAGGAAAGGGGACTATTAAACAATCCCAAAAGGATAAAAGACAAGTCAACAAAGTTGAAGCAGATGATTCAAACATTGTGTAATGTTGTAAATTATATCCTATGCAATTTCACATCACATAAGCCTCCCCTTTAGCTAAATTAAAGATAATAATGCATTACTTCTTTTATCTAACTTTAATTTACTCCTTAACTACTTAATCTATCTGTTTCCCATTGTTTAGGTGGATTTATGTCATAGACTAATACACGTTGCATAGACATTTGTGTGTCATACTAACATCTCGAATAGATTCTCAATTGTAGTAGTCATTGAGACGTCATGTTTTCCGCCTACCAATGAACATAACACCTCTTCTAGCACGTAGGCACATTAGATCCACCCCTACATGCATATACTTTCATAAAACACTTCATTTCATTCATTCATTCAACTCATACATTCAATCTCTCCATCTATCACTCTTCTTTATCATTTTTTATACTCTCTTGCTCATTCTTGTTCTCTCATTCTCACGATGAAGCCTTGCTGAAGTTCTCTCTCAATCTTGTCACGTTCATCAATTCAAGAATATAATCATTGAGCTATTGGTATTGGAGACACTTATTTGTTGGAGGCTTCATTTCTTTATTCATTGTGAGGGTCTCCCTCTTCTGTTCTCATTTCATCATTTGCATTCCTTCTAGTTTGCATTACTTTAGTTTTCTTATTTTTTGTTATTTTCTCATATCTCAAAAGTTCTTAGTAATCAAAATAGTAGTATTCACTTTGTTATTTTTTGGTATACTCTCATTTTTCAGTTCTACAAGACGCCAACGTGCTACGGGGACGTCTATGCACTACATTGTCATCCTTGGTCGAGAGCTCATTAGATTGTCCAAAAGACCTTTGTGACCTACTCTTTTTTCTTTTGGAACTTTTAGCTTGTAATTATGCATAAAAACAAAATAAGAAAATGTAGAGTCTAAACTAATGTATTGTAAACTTGGTAGAACCTACATAATTCAGAGGTTTATTTGACTGAACAGTCCACTCAACATTGCTTAAGACTACATTAAATTGTCAGCCCAAGGTTTGTAAGCTTGTGATGGTGCAACATTATATATGCCTTCAAAGACTCAAAACTATTTAAGCTACCCTATTCAAGTTATTCTACTAGTTGGAAACTCACAAAATTACAAAACAATAAAGACATAAACCAGAACTAATTTCTACAGGTACCTACAACCTAGACTATAACTGAGTTGTTGCTAATGAAATGATGTTGTGACAACTCAAAACTAATAAAAACTAATGACTCAACTAAATTAACCCCTAGAGTACTACTGGTTAACCATTTCATGCATATTAATAAGCATTCATTAACAATAAGCAAGATATGAGATTCTAGTTAACTTGCATATGATTCATGAAGTAGTGATAAACTAATAACAACTATTAAACATAAATAAATAATTGAAAAAGGAAGTGAGGAATAGTACCTTGAGTGGCCTACTCAAGTGGTTGTTCTCACTTTAACTGAACCCAAATCTAACTAACAGATTCTATGCATCCCATGAAATTAACTCCATTCATTGCATATCATGAAAGATTACAAAAGATCTCTTTCATAGATTGTACACAATCATTCTAAATATCTTTTGTCTTGGAATTGAAAATAACTGATAACATAAAACTAAAAAACCAACTAACTTATCTACGGATTCAATAAACAACTATATAAAAGCTTAAGGGAAACTTATTCAAAGCAACAACTTAACTGAAATCATTAACTCCACTCCTAGATATGAGAGCATAGAGTTAAGATTGATTTATTCAACCAATGACTGAAAAGGAAAAAGGAATCCTAATAGGACTAAAACTTTGTCAAAACAGAATTGCATGTAAACATACAAACATTTGTCAAAATCCTATAAGTGGAGGAGAGCTCTTCTTCAATGTTTGTTAACTGGTTATAATAACCCACATTCAACCTCCATCAAGTTCCTTTAATCAGCAATCATCATATTCAGCTTAATCTGGAACTCCCATGTTTCAATGTTCCAATCTCCTTTTGCTACTGGTTCATCCTGCAACTATTGTGTGGCATAGTTCCTCATTGGATGCAAAAGATTAATTCCGCAAAGTATGTACACAAGGATAAATATCACAATCAAAACATATCATTCCATCAACATTTCATACATATCTTCATATAAACCATGCAATACTCGTATATCGTAACCATATTTCCATCATTATATTTTGGGTTCAAGTCTGCATAATAGATATGAAAGGATAGTATAATATATGAGAATTTTTTGGAAAGTCTATCTAAATGTATCTCAAAATATGTATGAAATCAACATAAAATGAACTCTTATCTAGACCTATCAGCAAACTTCATCATTTCATCTCATCCCCTGATCTTCGATATTTTGAGGTGGTTGAGGGCTATTTTCTCCTCAAGACTTCATCATCTTGGGAGTAGCGAATACCCTCCTCTACACATTGAAATACATAAAGTGCACCTAGGAACCACATTGACAAAATTCCCTACTCAGGTAGACCCTTTTATGTTACACTACAAATAAATGACAAATTCGTAAAGAATTACATGATTGATTCAAGAGCTTCAACCAATGTCATTTCACTAGCTATCATGGAAGAATAAGGATTGCAGGTTAGTTAAGCATATGGAAAATTCTTTGTTATGGATTCAAGGGAGGTTCCAATGATAAGAATCATGAATATTTAGAGTTCAAGTTGGAAGCCTTCCCAGAAAAGGATTTCAAGATGAATGTAATAGTTGTAACATTCCACCTCAATATGGAATGTTTCTATCAAGAAAATGGTTTGTAGTAGCTGGTTGGTAGCATGCAACTAGATTGGTCTTATGTCATGATCTATATTCCTTGTTTCTCTCATTATGTGTCGATGGGATCTCCATGGGGGAATCCCTTTGCTTCCCCTTGTTCTAAGAATTTGGATGCTAATGTCTCTTGGATTGTCGTAAAGAGGAAGAAGGGTTCTCCTATATCGCTTCTCCAAACTCATGTTTGAGTGTTGAGTGAGAGGAAAACTTGTTCTAGGCCTAGTCCAAGGGGGTCATAGCTCTTTCATTTATTTTTTTTGTTCTTTACAATTTGGAGGTTGTTTTCCCTCTCTTTTGCTTGTGTTGTTTCTTTTTTGTATCTAGCCAACTTAGGCCTATTTTTCCTTACCTTATGATAGCTTTTTAAAGGGTCAAGACTATAGTTTCTCATTTTCTTTATTCATTGATCTTATTGTACAAGGGTTTATGCCCTTTCAAAATCCCTACTTACCTAGTCAAAACAATATATGTGGAGGATCCACCAATCTATTGAAATTTATATATTATTATAGCTTATGTTGAATGGTGTTGACATGAGAATAATCGATAGCATTGGTATTTTTCTTGAGTTCACCCTTGTTTCACCCATTTTCTAAATTTGAATTTGATTGAAACTTATGAGAATGAGGAATAACAAAGATGCTATAGTGGAGGAAAAAAAACTCTAACAATATAAGCTCATAATTGCATACCCTTGCACATATTCAAGAAAATGAAGTGTAAGTACTGGAAACCACTTTTATTTTGATTATTAAGAGTAAGCTAGTAATAAATAAAAATTGAATCTTAATATTTGGTACACATTTGATCACTCAAGTTAGCTTGCATAATTTGAAATATAAGCACTATCTACAAAATCAATGGTTAAATCTCCAAAAAGAATGAATATATGAGGTAAAAAATAAAACCAAGTAACTAAATAATCTCTCAAGCTTCAAGGAAATAATATTGCAAGAAACCTTCCATCATAAAAAATAGTCTAAACATGTTTCTTTGAAGAAAATATATGAGCCAAAGGATCACCTCTACCATCATAAATTATAAAACTAGGTGACACAAAATTGGGTTGTTAAAGGATAAGCCAATATGTTATGGGCCAATTGGATTATGTATGTAAGCTCACCTATTAGATATCTTTTCAGATAGTTCTAAAATTATTGATAAGGGTCGTTATCTTTTGTAACTCACTCAAAATAATAGCTAAAAGGTTGGGTAGTGTAGAATAAAACATTATAATAAGAGTGGAAAAATAAGGGATGATGAAAACAAATAGAATATGTGTGTTCAAAGTAATGCAGAAATGTTGAGACATAAAATGTTGATATGGATAGAACTAGGTATAGAAATGGAAGGGTCGGTTATGGATGTTGTAGGTAAGGGTTGAACAATGTGAGTAATGTGAGTAGAACAAGCATGATCCATAGGAATGGGAGGAGTGAAATTAAGCATGAAGGATGGATGGGAGGTCAAAGGAAAAATATGGGATATTGAATTTTGTAAAGCACCTAAGAGTTGTGAATGGATTGGGGAGTAAGGAAAGTATGGATTGTATGAATAAAACCTTGCAAATAGGTTGTGTAAATATGACCCACCATACGAGAAGATTTTGCATCATTATTATTTTTCCCTAACTCGTTGATTGTATTCATTCCATGTTGCTCTATAATAAGTAGCTTGGTGTAAGATTATAAATATTAAACGAAATGGATGTATCTGCATCTATGTTAACTAATTGACTATAGAAATATTTAATTTATTAACCATCTCTTGTTTCTTTTGAATTTAACATATTTAAATGAATGCATCATTACCATAACCTTTTATCCTCATTAGAAATCAATATGTGATTGAAAATTTAATGAAGTGGACCTAAGAGTCTTAGGAGCTTTTTAGGCATGTCTAGTTAAACACAATGGATTGAAAAGAAAGAAGTATACATAATAACAAGATAAGAATAGGAAAATTAGAAAATTATACCCTAAATATATGCATGGAAGTTACAAGTTCACCAAAATGTACGAAAATAAAATAAAAATTACATAAAGGAAACCTAATCGGTAAAATTCTAGTTTTGTTAAACCATCGGTACCTATAAAGGAGCCAAGAATGACATATGTAAATAGAGATCTAAGAAAATTGAGATTGAATAATTGAAATGTTAAGATTGAAATAGGACTTATTTGGTTTATAGTGTAATGTTGACTTTGATCATTTTGAAATCCTAAGACATTGTAATAGAGAAAAGAAAATTGATTAGGGACTTGTTATAGATAAATTCTATGATTTATGAGGCTTGGGACTAGGCCACACATGCAATTCTATCCTTGGACACTTTTACCCCACACAATTCTAGCCACTATTGAATTTGACCTTTGGTACTTGTAGAACTCGTTCATCTATGTATTTAGTTTTATCTAAGAACTAATGATGTCAAAAAGTACTTTTGGGAGCCTAATATAGATAGAGTGAAGATTGTTGATTCCATTGATTAATAGTTAGGCCCCATGTTATTTGTGACAAGATTAAAAATATGCAATTTAGAGAGAGAATGTAATATGTTGATGCAATGAGATAGATTTGTTATTGATGCAACTAAATGTGATCTAAAAATGAATCTAATTTTATACTATTTAGCATGGCTTGGGATAGAGGTCAACTTTGTGTATGCTAGAAATTAGAAAATGTCGAGGATGGTAAAGGACATTGATGTGTAGGTTTTGGTTTGCATGAAGATCTTCAAAATCATTTTTCACTCATTTTAACAAAAATTTTAGTAATAAAAATGTAATTATCATGGTGATTTCATCATGTACTATAAAAATCACACCGTCTATGACAACAAATGTAAGATTTCCCTGAAAAAATGGGCAATCATCTCTTTGTTAGAAGTAGTGAATTTGTTTTATGCATTTGTGTGCATTGAGTGATGTTCTAGTTCTCAACTTTTCTCTTTTGGTGTGTTTATTTCTCTCTAGATTTCAAATTCTTTGTAAATCTATTTATACTCCCTTGGAAATGTCATTGATCATTCTTAGTTTCTTGTGTGTATGTTGGAGAGTTGTAATTAGAGATAATACTTTAAAGAGATGAGACCAAAATCATATTCTTGACTCTTTACCAAGAAAAATTAAACTTTGTATGACTTGATTTTTAATAAAATTTTATAGACTAGTGAATTGCATGAACAAAGTAAAATCCACTCAAAAATCTACGTAAAAATATGAAAATCTTTACTTTTAATTTTAACAAAAATAAATCAAATATATAAATTAACCTTCATATAAAATAATATTATTTATAATTTCATCCAAATATATATTAAATTATAACTTAACATTTCTTATACTACTATAATTTAATTTTATTCTACCTATGTTGCTACTGTTTTTTATTACTTCTATCTATTTAAAAACTGTAATTATTGTTTATAACTGCTCTTTTATAGACTGTTTTATCCAATTGTTACTGTCTTTAAAGTTAAGATTCTAACTATTGTTTCCATTTTGCATTGGTTATCAGCATAATTATGTAAACACATAATCTTAGTCCAATATAAATAAATAAGAGTTTGAACTGCTTGTAAATAAGCATATATTCTTAATTGCATATCAATCACTTGTGATATTAAGCAAAATCTCTTCTACATATTCAAAAATGTTTTAGTTGGATAAGATATTAATGGTGAAGTAAATGATACTCTTTGTTGTGGCATGCATGTGAGAAATGTTTTGAAACATTCCCTGCCAACTTTGAGAAAAGCACGCAGTGGAAGATTTGATATTTGATGTTAAGTTGATGTTTGATTTGATAATGTTTCACTTTCATGGTGAGAGAGTGGAGAAAGACAATATGCAATTTGTGTAAGTGGGACCCTTCTTACAAAGTCTGTAAAAAGAGATACAATCAGCACCAAGTTTGAAATTGTACTGTAAGTCAATTTTTTTATATATATGTAAACAATGAGTTTCAATAAGCTTCTTTCATATAAACAATGAGTTTCAATAAGTTTCTTTCATATATAGAGGATTGTCCTTATGTAAAGAAACATGCAGCCTACTTTTAGAAGAAATATATGCCTAAAAGGGGACATGGATTTGATCTTAAGTTTACAGCTAATAAAATTAGGTAAAAATATCTTGGTGGAGGCTGAATATGTGAAAGGACCATCTCCATTATAGCTTTCACATGAAGAATTGTTTTTAATAGTATATAGTTATTTAATTCTTTTAAGTTTTTTTTATTGATATTTGATAGATTTTTTATAATTTTAATCAAAATTGATATTATTATTTTTTAAATTATTTAGAATAGTTGTATATCGTGTTATCTTTTATAATAATTTAATTTTAATTTGTTTAATTTATTAGAGATCATTGTAATTAGTTATTCTTACTTTTTTTTAATATCTTTATAAATTATATATTGATAAAAATTGTTATCACCTTGCAAGCTATCTCTTGATATAAAAAAATTATATCTAAATTACAACAAAAATGATATATGAAAAAAATTGTCATCTACTCTAAAATTTGATTTTCACTATGAAAAGAAATTGATTAGCATAGTATTATTTTCTATTGTGAATTCACTCAGCTTTCTATGAAAATTTAAAGAGTGTTTCTTAATATATTCTATAGTTATTCTTCTACCTAGATTAAAAAACAGTGAGTTAGATGGCAATTATTAGAGCACTATAATCATATAACAATAAGCAAGATAGTTACTTGCATAAGCACTTCAAATTATTTTAATATTATCTCAAGATAGCTGATTTTGAGATTGAATGCTTTGATGATGGTGATGACAATGCATAAGAATCTTTAAAGGTAATTAAGTGATTTATTAAGAGGAAAACAATTACCTTTATGGAATGCTAGTGCCTCACTACAAAGCACAACCTCATGAGGTGTATATTTAGCCGATAGGCTATATATTGAGGAACTTTCACCTAAACCTGTCTCACGCCTAACCCGTGAAACAATTTCAGGTAGCCGACATACAATTTGTTGGACGTAGTTTACTGTTCTGGGTGTCTTCCATTTAATTTTCAGATCTCTCAAATCGGATTTTTGACTGGCATTTAATATGCAGATCCAAATGAAATCTGATTTCCATTCACGTGAGCCCTAAAACCCTGATATTTTCTTTCTCTTCATTTATTGACTGAATCAACTACTGTAGGGAGATTGTTTGGTTAATCTAATTTTTTAAAAAATCTGCTATCGTATCCACCATCTCTGCTATAGCGGTCGTGGATAGCTTCTACGGGATCATGTCGGCTTTAGGGTAGAGAATTTGGCCATCAGGCTCACAAATCTAAGAGCTCTGAAATGCTAATACTTTTAGATCTAATTTTTTGTTTATTGTAAATAGATTGAAGCAGTCGCTATAGGGAGACTGGTCTTGGTTCGCTCATCTTTTATAAAGTTTTGTTGTGGTCGGATTTCTTAAAAAATTTCTTGGCATAGTTAACATCATTCATCCCCCGGTTGGGGAGAAGAGGCTTCATTTTTTTTATTCGAGATGTGGAGCCCCAATTCATGCCCCTGTTCCTGATGCAGGGGCATTAGAAATCCAATTTTGGTTTGCACATTTTTTATTTTTGATTTTTGGTTTATTTTGGTTTTTGGAAGAAAAGGACTATTTGCGCCCCAATTTTGTGTTGGAGGAAATTGCTGCCAGCAAAAGGAGGTTTGATGGTTTGTTGTCTTAGAGAGTCGCTCGAGCTGATTTTTTCTGGAGAGGAGTTAATTTGTGGTTGCTGAGAGAGGAACGGTAGTTGCATCGAGAAAGGGAGAAAAAGGCAGCAAATAACTGTTTTGAAGAAGGGCTTGAGCTGATTTTGTCTAGAGAGGAGTTAATTTGTGGTTGTTGAGAGGCACGGTAGTTGCATCGAGCAAGGGAGAAAAAGGCAGCGAATAACCGTTTTGAAGAAGAAGGTTTTCGGCTTGTGAAAAGTATTGGAGAGCAGATCGATTGGGGAGGAGTTGGCCAAACAAAAAAGGAAATCAATTCCTTGGTGAATTGACTCACTGTAATCAGTTTTCGGCTTGCACAATGCAAATTTAAACCTTGGTGTCTCTATTTGGCTCGATTGTGTTTGCTATGCATTTTCTGTTGTTTATTGACTTGACTGCCTGTTACTTGTGGTGAGGGAAGTGTTCGGTCAGGTTGAAGTCGATTCTTTAGAGAATCAGCGATCATTGTAAGCGTTTTTGCATTGTTCTATACACAATGAAACCTGGACTCTTGTTTTGGCTGCTGGAATTATTTCATGTTACTGCTGCTTGTTAATTTTTGTTTCCTCTCGATTGAGTGACGACCTCTAAATTTCATGTCCAACGTTTGGTAAATACATACAATTAATGAATTTTTGTGTGAATGCAAATCTGAAATATCTAGATTAACCTTTAGCCTTAGTGAAGAAAGAATGAAAGAGGGAGATAGAAAAATTATAACACATGCAACAACAGATTTACGTGGAGAAACCCCGAAGGGAAAAAAACTCCACCACCAAAAGAGAGGCAAGTATATTACTGATAATCTCAAATATTACATGTAGCAATAGACTTCTCTTGTCATTCCCTATAAATCCAGCAACACCCTGTTACCCTGCAAAACATAATTGAATAACTCTAGCTCAAGGCCCCAATTTATAGAGATTTGTGAGGATGAAAACCACCGTGGTTTCACCAAACAATAGGCAGCAATACCACTCTAGAAAACCCACGCTCCCTCCTGAAATGATCAATCAAAATACAAAAATAACCTCTTTATAGATGCTCTATACCTGTCATATGAATCTTTCCCCGCTAAAAATAGAATATTCTGTCATAGGGAATCTATCATACTATCATAACATCTTATGACAACTTGCATGCATGTCATAGATGCTCTTACAACACCCTATTTTGACCCACAACCTTATTTTAGAAGATTCCAAGGTGGGACGCCTAGCTAATTTGTCCTTTTCCATAAGGATAAACGGTAACGGTAACACTGCATTTACATAGTCTCTTTCACCATTGTTGGTCAAACAGTTTCACCTCTTATGGGTAAATGTAAAAAACACTTTAGGAGAATAATAAAATAAAGGATTTACAA
>VDFB02218134.1:0-15093 GCA_007258455.2 Sequoia sempervirens | reverse complement strand
TGAAGTTAGGTGTGAGGTAGTGGAGGGATCAAACCTCAAGGTCAAAGGGATAGAAAATATACATCAAATCTAATATTACATTAGAGAAATCATTGAATTATTATATTTGGAAAATAAAAAAATATAAACCATATAGAGAATAGGGTTTGGCAAAATTAAGGCCACATAATGAAGTACAAACCCTAAAATAAAAGGAGGCTACATAACACATAAAAAAGTAAATTAAACCTTTATAAAATATAAAAATAAGATATAATACTCATAAAATTGGATCTAAAAAACCCCAATAAAAGGGAAATAAACCTTAAGGAAAAAGTCTAGATTACTTAAGAAAGTCAGGCTAAAAAAATGTAAGGGAAGACAAACCCTTTTCACATAAACTTTAACTAATTAAATCAAATGCAATCAATAAGAAAATAGTTAACTTAGATTAATTAGAGCTAGGGTTGATCATTATCATGAATATAAGTGAATGCAAAAAGTAAACATGAAGAATTAAATAAAACAACATATGGATACTTAGCTTAGGTTTCAATGTAGAAATGTTTATCCAAATGTTTGAAATCTATTCATCGATATCATAATTTTTTATCTTATGTTGATGTCTTGAAAATCAAATTGTGTATTGTATGTGATTAGATCCATTGCTACAAAAGTGATCCTTGTGAGCTCACAAAAATGATATCCCATGCAAAAGGTACCCTTAGCTCATGGGCATGATTTTAAACTTCACAAACCCCTAAGACAAACCCCTAGTAGACCATCTTTATAACTTTGGGTGAAAGGTTCAAATCCAACAAACCAACATGCAATAGACTAGGATGATGTCACACAATCCATTTCCAATTAGAATCAATCTTAAAATAAACCACTCTAGTGAGTAATTTGACAAAATTCATATGTCAATCAATCAACTCATATGGCTAGTGAAAGGAACATGGAAAAATTTGAATTTGAATTTTTAATTTTGAAACTTTGTGGGTGAGCTCCACATTCACGAACCATATCTAGATTAGGTTCAAACTTGCGTATTTGATCTAAATAGAGTAAATTGATTGTTTATGGAATGCAGTGAAATTTGAGAATGTGTGGAGATAAAATTTATGAATGGATGATGTTATTTGTCAACTTCCATACAAGTTATAGGCATTCAAAATAGAACCCCAATAAACAAAACATTGGTTTTCGATAGTTCATAAAGCCGTGTGAGCCAATTTGAAATAGGACAGAGAGGAATGAATGAAATGAAAGATTTTAATGACGTCCACGAGACTAAACAGTCTATGGGACCAAGACACAACTTAATTTTCTTTCATGCTCTTTTCTAAATCAGATCTCCTACTATTGATTTTGATTAGAAGGTTGGCTGTTTGGTTGATCTTATCCCCCTCAAATAACTATTGCATATCATCCATACACAAACTATTTGCATACTGTTTACGGATGTCTTCATAAGTTGTGCATTCCATGAAGAAGTGTCGCTCCATCTCAACCACCCCCTTATTGCAGAATATGCAGGTTCTTTCTTCCCATGTTTCTTTAGGAGACTTCCATCTACCGGTCTCACATCTAAGATGATGCGATCCCGTCCTCAGCTGTGCAACTAACACCTTCGCTTTCTCTTTAATAGTAGCCCCTAAATATGTTTTTTCACCATGATCCTTTGTCGGGTTAAACTCTTTGACGTAGTATGCTTTTTTTCGCCCAATCTGATTTGACCACATGGTAGTCCTAAATTTTTCCTTCACGTAATTTTTATTTCACTATTGGTGCTAGGACACTCCTGTAATTTGATGTCCCACTTGTTCAACCACTTGTTGTTCTGCTTCATCCAGGTTTTCTTTCTACGATTTAGTGCCTCCTGCATAACTGCTTTGGGCCACCGGTGGTTGTCCATGTTTTCAATCTTCTTTAGATAACTTATCAACCGAGTTATCGCCGATGCCTCCAAGGGAAAAGCCCCCGCTTCAGCTAAAAGAATTTCATATGGGACCGTGGCCTTAACTTTGAGATTGCTTGTTATTAGGTGTTTTTGGATTCTTTCAATTTGTCTCCAGCTGCAATTTGACATATTGCTTCCCCACACTTCACACCCATAAAGTACAACTGGCGTGACAAGTAAACCAAAAAGAGTTTTCTTGGTTTTCCAATCCCAAAATTCTGCTTTCCTACATCTGTTTTGCAGCAGGAAAGAGGCTTTCCAACCTCCCTGTATCCTTTTCACTCTACAAGTCTCCTAGTTGAGCTTATGGTGAAAATCAATCCCAAGATATTTGTATTCTTTCACTATATCAAGTGGACTACCTTCAAAAAGAAAGATATGTTGTTTTTCTTTTCTATTCAAAGAGAAAATAATGATTTTGGTTTTGGTGGTGTTCACTTGCATCCCCACTTCCTGACATAAGTGTTCTAGAGCTTTCAAATGTTCTCTTAACCCATGAGCTATTTTTGAAATCAAAATAAGATCGTCAGCATATAGAAGTAATTTCACTACATAACCTGCCAATTGAATACCGTCCCCCCCATCCTTGCTCAACCAAGCTTCCAACTTATCAATGTAAAGCCCAAAAAGCGTGGGAGATAAAGGGCAGCCCTGCTTAACTCCAATATCGCTGCCAAAACACTCTGACATACCCTCACTTGTTCTGATTTTAGCATTAACATTCTCATATAACCTATGAACAGCAGCTCTGTACACATTAGGAATGCCTAATTCTTCCATCCTATTCCAAAGTTTATCCCTAGGCACCGTGTCAAAAACTTTCTTGAAGTCAACGAAACAGCAATAAGCTTCCTCACCTTGGCAGTCCCAAATCTTCTCAATCAAGTGCCTAAGGGTGATGTAGTGATCAATGGTAGAGTGCCTAGATCTAAAGCCTGCCTGCCCCTTTGCCCTTTTGCCCTCATTTTCTGCCCAGTTGCTGATTCTACGCTCAACCATGCTCCCAAAGAGCTTGCCAAAGATAGGATTAACCATAATTGTGTGGTAGTTAGATGGGTTATTGATATCTCCACTTTTAAACAAAGGAATGACCACACTGGTAGTCCACACCAAAGGGAAGCCTTCCTGATTGACATTGTTGAAAATTCTTGTTATGTAGGGAGCAAGTGTTTCACTCCCCCACTTTAAAAATTCAGCCTGTATCCCATCTATATCCTGCGCTTTCCCACTTGCTAACTTCTTTATTCCTTGTTTAATATCATCCACGGTGAATAGCTCCATTGATGTGTTAACAACCGGAGGATAGCCTTTCTCGTGGACCCGCTCATAAAGGAGCCTAGCATACTCTAACCATTGGGTATCCGTGATATTGTTTTCCAACTTCTTTTTCTTTTGCTGCAGTTCCCTCCAAAAGCCTTTAGGATTCTGCTTCCCAAGCGATATTAGCTCCTTCCTTCTTTCATTAACATACTCATTTTTTTTGGATTGCACTAATTTTATATATTTTTTCTTGTATTCTTTGTCCATACCACTCTCCTTTAGCGATCTCTTGGCTGCCTTACACTCATCATCATACCACGGATTTGCCGGAAATGTGTTTGCAGCCCCCACCTTGGGACGAGACCTTTTACAAGCCTTCAATGCTTTGTGGATTATTGGGATCAGCAAATTGCTGTGAGGAAAAATAGGAAAATAAATTGATGGAGGGCGAGGATGATGGTCCTCCATTGGCAGTGCCCATAATCGGGCACGAGCTCGAGGCCGAGTCTGAGCCAGTGGGGGTTACAATTATCACAGGCTACCTGGGTGCTGGTAAATCTACTGTAAGTCTAACTCCATCCATGTTTTGCTTTTTCATATGGGATATGCGTTGCAATTGTGACAGGACATAAGAATTGGATGTGGGTGCAGCTGGTGAACTACATATTGAAGGAGGAGCACGGGAAGAAAATAGCAGTGATATTGAATGAGTTCGGGGATGAAGTGGGGGTGGAGAGGGCGATGATAAGAGAGGAAGATGCCCTCGTGGAAGAATGGGTTGAGCTGCCCAATGGATGTCTCTGCTGCACCGTCAAAAGCAACTTCGTTCAAGCTCTTGAGCAACTCATAACGCAACGCCATCGGTGAGCCTCCCTTCCATCCACTATTAAATACATACAGTTGGTGCTAGCGGCAACTTTAGTTTTGATTTCGCTATAAACTTGCAGGTTTGATTATATTTTGGTGGAGACTACAGGCCTTGCAAATCCTGGTCCTGTAGCGTCCCTACTTTGGCTAGATGATGAGCTCCAGTCTTCTGTTCGTCTCGACTCAATCATCACTGTAATTTCTATTCTCTTCTGCATCTCAGATTACAAAAACTTTTATTTGTTTTGAACCATTTCGATCTAATATATCTAGATTCGACTTAAAGCTGTGATTTATAGACATTTTCTATGTTAGCATACAGAAACCCCTAGTCGGTGGCAGCTTAGTTGAAGGAGACTTCTGATATACGTGAATTAAAAACCCGCCGAACAGTATCTTTATTAAAAATCAGAGATGTTAATAACCCATCAATTTACCAGACTATTATGGTCAAGCCTCTTTTCACGAAACTTTTTGTGAGCATTGGTAGAGACCGCAAAATTAGCATGTGGGTTGGAAAACAAGGAAAGAAGACAAAGTGACAAGCAGTTTTCATACCAAAGCTCTAACAATTGAGCACTGCATATTTCTTAGGCATCTAATTGAAAATGTATGGGGTAGAAAACGGAGAAGTTTATTGTTGCTTCATGAAGTTAAAAAAAACCTTGGATACAGTACCTAGACGTCAATTTTGGGGTAAGACGATGGAGTTTAGAATGCCAAATGAATATAGAACAGCAGTAAAAAGGCTCCATGAGCAGGTCAGAGTAAAATAATAATACGTGCAGGGTTGTCAAAATGTTTTGGAGTTGACGTTATATTAAGGAAAATCGCCCTTTATCTTCCACTTTATTGGGATAATATTTGACAAGTTGGGAGAATGGATAGATAAGCAGGGGCAGGGACAAGGTGTGGATGTAGTCCATTTGGCCAGTTATCGGTAAAGCTGCTATTTTATGCCCGTGATCTTATTTTGATTGCAAATCCTCCGTACAATCTAATAGAACACTTGAATACTGTAGAAATTTTCTGCAGAGAGGTAGGGATTCAGTTGAACATCCAAAATTTTAGGATCTGAATATTTTCTCTATATAAAAAAAGAAACAAGTAAATCTCCTCTTAGAAAGGGATGCTGAAGTGTCGATTAAATAAAAATATCTTTGCCTTGAATCCATGGCAAACTCAATTGAGAATCATGTAGAATCTAGTGAATTCAGGGAGGATAGAAAGCTTTATATGCACTTTATGTAATGATCCTGACCAAATTTTTTGTTTTTCAATTACAAATTACAATCAACACGCTAATCTATTAAGGTTAAATTTTAAAACCAAAACGAGCAAGTAAAGCTACCTAACCAAGGATGTATACCGTGATCCCGATGTGGGCAAGGTGTGAGCATATGGTCGAGATCTAATGCAGATGAAGAACTGAAGAGAACTCTAAAAATGCCCAAATGTGACGAGCATATGGTCAGAGGATCTAATGCAAGATGAGCTGAAGTAACTCTAACCAAGGATGGTGCTGAGTGATGGCGAGCATATGGTCAGAGGGTCCCTACAACTACTAACTGAAAGAAAATGCGTCAAGCCAGCCTCTTCCACTTATTCAGTGCGAAGTACAATAAAGTAAGTGAAAGAGAGAAAGAGAATTGCTGATAGTACTACTAATCAGCTTACAATATGATAGAATTCTTGCCAAAACCCATTATTAGAAGTCCTCCAATGCTACAAATCAAAGTATGATTTCCTCATTGCTTAACAAAACTCTCTAGACTCAAACTCCTCACAAATCTGCATTTATCTAAGACTGATATGAGAGACCAACGACTGAAATGAAGTAATCAACAACACTAGAACTCACTAAAATACTCACAACTCACTCAATACTTGCTAGAATGACATGAGACTAGATGCAAACGAATGCTAGGATGATGACAATGAAGACTAGACAAAGAAACAATTGACAAATTGAAGTGTATTTTTTCTAAACATTTGCCAGGTAGACCAGAATGGTATGGCCTGTAGCAAGGGCGATTTTGCTTTGAAAAATCCAAATCTACATTAAAAAATCCACAACTTTGCAAGAATGGTCGCCCGACATAGAGAAAAGGATGTATGCAATGCCCAAAACAATAATATTTTTATTTCATGAGATATGAGCAATTCTTACAATTAGCTATGATATTCAGCAACTCCAAAATATGTCTAGAAATACAAAGAAACTGAACTAAGATGCTAGGACTCAAATGCAATGCTGAAACAAACTCAACTACCATCTAACTCTCAACTAGTTGCTATCTTTCAAGCAAGAAGATGAGCCAAGCTAGGAGGTGTGCTTTCGTCGAAGCAATTCTGTCACCATTTTGACAGCATAACTTTACTGAAAATATGAGATGATCAAATGAAGAGAAGAGGCCTCCTTAAATAGACTTGCTAAGCATCTTCCAGAAGAATCTAGAAGGGCGCCCAAGATAGTCAACAATATTTCAAATTTGAATTGACCTTTTTTCCCTCCACAAGTGGCGTCCAAACTCATAAAGGCAATATTTATGAGGATAATAATTAAATATAGACTTCATCTATTTAATTATTATTATATGCGATTAAATGAAGACACATACTTTGATTTATATATTTATTAATTCCAAGAGGTGCGAAGCTTATCATGGAGCCAACTTCATTCTTCTTGGGATACGATTTCTCTCTAAGGCCGACTTGAAGTTAATTTAAGAGACACGTCTCCTTGTCTCTTTTTGGGCCGACTTGGTGGCATGAAGAGTCACGTCTTTCTCTTGGCGCGTGTATATATACATGATGAGATTCATTCATTTGTACAAGTTTATTTTTTAAGATAGTTCCCACCTAGCAGAAATTTGTCTCCCTGTAGCAGCAAGTTGACATCAAAGGAAGTTCGCATTCTATAGAGAAGTGCAAATTTGTCATCAAGTGCAGATTGATATCTTGTAGAAGGCCGAGTTTAGGTCTGAGCAACAGATCATTCTTCTGTAACAGCAGATCAATTACAAGGAGAATCATATTCATTTGTATCTGCATCTAAGAGAGGTGCTCTTATTCATTGTATCAAATTGGCATTGTGTTGTGCCTGAGTTGTAAGCAGATTTCTGCTCTTATTAAATCAATATATAAGAGATATATTGGCTGGGTTTTTCTCCCTCAGGTTGGAGGGTTTTCCCAGGGTATTTGCTGTGTCTTTTTGTTGAATCTTTGAATCAATTTCTGTGCATGTTAATCTGATCATAAATTTAACATGGTATCAGAGCGGGTTTGAGTAGATCATGATCAGATTTGTCTATACAGCGGTACTCTCTTCTCTTCGTTCTAATTCTTGGTTGATCTCTACTTCATTCAAAATGGTGAACGGATTGAAAATCGAAGATAGACTTGAGGGAGCGTCAAACTATACTTCATGGAGGTTCAGAATTATGCTCTCTTTGGAAGAAAGTGAATTGTCTAAGTTCGTGGAGAGCAAAGTTTCGGAGCCTGCAGATGAGGAAGTGAAAGTTCAATGGAAAAAGAAAGATATCAAGGCAAAGAAGATGCTGGTTGATTCCGTAAAGGATCACATTGTCCCTATCATCTCTAAGATGAAGACTGCAAGGGAGATGTTCAAGTCTTTGGAAGAGATGTACGAAATCAACAACACAAGTCGAGCTCTTGCATTGAAGCAACAACTCCATCATGTGAAGATGGTAGAAGGAGAATCTATCATCGTTTACTTCATGAAGATTTCCGAATTGAGAGATCAGCTCTCTACCATTGGTCATTTTGTTGATGACAAGGATTTGACCATGCTTGCCCTCAATGGTCTTCCCTCATCTTGGGAGTCTTTCATTCAAGGAATTAGCACGAGATCGAAACTTCCCAAGTTTGATCGTTTGAAGGAATTAGCACGAGATTGAAACTTCCCAAGTTTGATCGTTTGAGGGCGGACTGCATTCAAGAGGAGTCTAGGTTGGCTGCGAGAGGTATTGGTCGAAGCTCTACAAATGAAGACATTCATGTTCTTTCTGCTCAATCCTCGAAGAAGGAAGGAAAGGGAGGAAAGAAAAGATATTTTAAGAGGAATAGAGATAAGGGGTCAGATGGTGCTCCTGCATTCAAAAAGAAGTGGGACCTCTCCAAAGTCCAATGCTTTCGCTGTGACGAGTTTGGTCACTATGCAAAGGATTGCCCAACCAGGCCTAATCAGCATGCTTCATTTGCGGATATGAATAAGTTTTCTCCTCAGAAGGATTCTAGGGAATTTCTATTCTAAGTCATGGGCCTGTGTTCAAGCCGTAAAGGTTGTGTGCTGATCTGTGCTCAAGAGCAGCGCATCTTGCATCCTTTAGAATATTTAAAGAGATAAGTATTCTTTGTTTGTTAAGTTATATCTTTTAATTGGATCTTGTAATTAAAGAGAGATAGTGGTTTCTCTTGAATTGTATTCTCTAGCATAAAGATCCTTTGAAATTATTGTTTCATGCTAATTATGTAGATCTCTGAGTGTGACATTGAGATGGAAAAGAGAATTGCATTTTTGTTGTGATAGGTTGATCACATCGATATCATTCTCTAATGTATGAACTGTGATTAGAGCCTTGACTCTTGGAGAGAGTTGGTTCTACTCGCTAATTGCATAATGCATTCAAGGAATTTGCAGTTGTTCAAATTGTCTTTTGTTGAGAGGAGTAAAAGTTGAAAGAAAAGAGTTATATCAAAATTCAATAAAGATAAGTTTCTTTATTCCTTCATTTTGATTCCTTGATATATTTCTTTTGTAGGTTGATTTACTTATTCATGTTTCAATATTGTTCATAAATTCCTATGTATTCATGTTATAACCTGAGATAGTAAACTTCGTATGATTCCAGCCTTGTTATTTCTTTGGGTAATTATAAACTGTTAGTAATCTCTCTCTAAAATGCTTGCAGTTCACTGTTCTAGGAGCAAGAAGGTGATGAGAGATTGCTTAGTGATGAAAAGCTTGAGGCATCTTGTGAGGAAGTCATGCCAACCAAAGAAATGTTCAAGCAGCCATGGGACTAAGCTGGTGGCCAGAGGGAGTTCACTTCCATAAGTCTTCTTTGCAATCTCTGAAGCAAGGATCAAGAGGGAGTTTTGTAACTCACTGAGAAGAAGTGAAGATTGTTGTATTGAAAGGCTAGGTGCCAAACCCTTAGAGGATTTCCTTAGTTGATGAGATCAGAATTGCTCAAGACTGTCTTCTAGATTTTCCATTGGTAGCTCCGCAAACCTATTCAGAATAGAGTAATTTGGGAAGAGGTCAAGGAGGACTATCTTGAACTCTCTACAATATCTAAGGTGTGCTCTAAGGAAAGTGTTACAGGCAATCTTTTCGAAGAGGTCAGAAGGTTGATGCAAGTGCTTGAAGATTCAGAGGGAGCCTACAAAACCTGAAGAAGATGGTAATCTTGTTGCAGCAAAGCATATCTTGAGATACTTGCGTGGCACAGTTGGATATGGATTGAGATATTCTTTAGGTTGGGATCTGCTATGATATCCTGGTGCAGCAGGAAGCAGTCTTTTGTGGCATTGAGTACAACCGAGGCAGAGTATATTGCAGTTTGTATGGCAGCTCAGGAAGCAGTGTGGCTCTATAAGCTCCTTGTAGGATTGTTTGGACAATCAGTGGAGCCTACTGTCATTCATTAAATAGAGTTGTGTGAAACTATCTGTCAATCTTGTGTTCCATGACAAAACCAAGCATCTTGAGATCAAGTACCACTATATTTGAGATATGGTACTGCTGAAGGCTATTCTCTGTGAGAGAGGTTCGAGGTGAAATCCCTTGTTAATGGATTTCTCTTTGAGATTTGAGGTGAAAGCCCTTGTTTCCACCCTCTGAGAGAGTCATGGTGGATGTCATGTGTGTGACTCCATGACATATCTTGTACTTGTGTTTCACCCTCTGGGAGAGCCATGGTGAAAGTCACGTTGAGGTGACAACATCACGCAAGTGATGAACACTTGTACTTACCATAGTATAGTATGGTTGTAGCCATTATGGTTGATATCGTGTTGAGGCGATATCTGATATCACGTTGAGGTGATATTCTTTTTTTCACCATAGTATGGTTGTAGCCATTATGGTGGATATCGTGTTGAGGGGATATCTAATATCACGATGAGGTGATATTCTTCTTGTTCACTCATGGTTGTAGCCATAGTGATAGGTATCATGTTGAGATCTATTATCTAACATCACATGAGGTGATATTCTCTTGTTCAATTGGCTGGTTGTAGCCATAGTGATAGGTATCACGCTGGAGGTGACTTGCCTTGTGCATGGAAGTATCCTCCCTAGCCGAGAGGGAGTGTTGATGTTTAATACAGTCATAACAGATTCTTCCAAAGATATACATATTATGAGGATAATAATTTCAAATATAGACTTAATTCATTTAATTATTATTATATGCTTTAATAAATGAAGACACATAATTTTGATTTATATATTTATTAATGAAGAGGTGCGGTTTATCATGAGCCAACTTCATTCTTCTTGGGATAATGCATTTCCAAGGCTGGACTTCAAGTTAATTCTAAGAGACATCGCCTCCTTGGTTCTTTTGGGCTTCCACTTGGTGGTGCTGAAGAGTCATCATTTTCTTCATGGTGTATATATACATGATGAGATTCATTCATTTGTATAAGTTTTATTCAAGATAGTTAGCACCTAGCAGAAATTCGTCTCCCTGTAGCAGCAAGTCGACTTCAAGGAAGTTCGCATTCTATAGAGAAGTGCAAATTTGTCATCAAGTGCAGATCGATATCAAGTGCAGATTGATATCTTGTAGAAGGCTGCGTTCAGGTCTGAGCAGCAGACCATTCTTCTGTAACAGCAGATCGATTACAAGGAGAATCATATTCATTTGTATCTGCATCTAAGAGAGGTGCTCTTATTCATTGTATCAAATTGGCATTGTGTTGTGCCCGAGTTGTAAGCAGATTTCTGCTCTTATTAAATCAATATATAAGAGATATATTGGCTGGGTTTTTCTCCCTCAGGTTGGAGGGTTTTCCTAGGGTATTTGTTGTGTCTTTGTGTTGAATTTTGAATTAATTTCTGTGCATTAAATCTGATCATAAATTTAACGTAATTGACCCTTATCCCTCCACAAGTGGCGTCCAAACTCATAAAGGCAATATTTAAATAATTTAAAATCATCTTCTCTTCCAAAGTTGGCGTCCCACCTCCAAAAGCAATATTTTTGGCCTTAGAAACATTAAACTCTCTCTTGATGATGCGTTCACCCATAAAGTCCCCTTTTTAAAAATAACATAAAGTTATAATGCTAGGCCAAGGGGTTATAATATTAAAATATAACATTATAACATGAGAATAACTTATCTGTAAATAAAAATGCACCAAAAGGCCAAAAATCCCAATACCAACTGAATTGGCTAAAGAAGAGATCCAACAAAACTATAGCCAACAGGACCACTACCCGAAATAGAATTTACCAAAAATAGTAAATTCATGTCGTTGCTCAGATCACCAAACGAACTACACCACCTGTCCTCCAAAACCCAGAAAGAATCCACAATCCAATTTCCAAACTTCAAGCAACAACCTCCTCAAAACAGGAAACCCTAATTTCACCCTCCGAGTAGCTTACGGGTCTTTGGAATAGGCCAACGGTCAAATGAATCAATCACAATTGAGAAGGGGACATTACACTTTATAACAGATGCAGAGATGCAAAATTGTGGATTGGGAAACTATCAGGGTTCCATAAAGGTTATTGTTGTCACTTGGAATTGCACTCTTGTTGTGCCTGCTGTTCAGTATTCCAGCGAAACATGGGATTGATCTCAAGGTGTGGGATCTTGTAGTTGAGATAAACCTTCGGAGAAGATCAGCTTCCTTTCTAACCTAAGTGCAACAATGTTGGTCCAACCCAGTACTTAATAACTCTAAAACTACCCTACTCTATCAGCTTGCAGAGGGAAAAGGGAAGAGAGAAATGCAGAAATGAAAGGGTGGTGATGTACCGAGATTAGAATGTGTTCTTTCCTGCCCACTACAGCACAAAGATTCAAAAGACTGCAAAAGAACATACATAGTTCTCTATCTTATCAGCTTCCAGAGGTGTATATGGAGATTAGGGTTTGATAGATGCTTAAGGGAAAGAAATAATCCACAATCATGACCTGCAAACAAGATTAACACACCATACAGACATAAAAACAACAGAATAAGTCATACAATCACAGAGGCAAGAAGATTTGCACAATATGAAAGATGTGAGAAGAGGTAAAATAGCAATTTTATACATTCAAAGGCATGGAGCCTGTTTTACAAAAGTAGAGTTGTAGAGTTGCAGAACTCTTAAGAAGAAAACCAAAGGAAGAATCACTAACAAATGAATAGAAAAATATCTTTCATTGCCCAAAAAGGCATGGGTGAGAGAGATGGTGTGGCAAGGAGAGGAACTCTAGTTGCAGCCTGCCAAATCTGACATATCTGCAGGAGAATCCGATTTGCAGTCATGGAAAACATTCCCAATGCCCTTGCCATACTCCGCAATGATGATTTTTATGAGGGAAGTGCAGAAACCCCATGTCCCCTTCTCGATATCTCTGAGTACGATTGGCCTTATCACACCCACCCTCGAGGGCCGCATAGGATCGATAGAGGGTCACTGAGCTTGGCTCAAATTTCCGCTAGCGTAGTTTGATCAAGAGTCTTTCGCTCTGCCTCGACGGAGACTTTTGCACTGCTATTTTTAGCGGCCTCATGTCAATGGTGGGACCCCCGGCTATTTTTAGCGATGAGATTGGCGCCGCTCGTAATCACTTGTTCACTGCATCGAATACCATCGGATGAGTAACGAGAGAAATATTAATATTTAATTGTATTGATTAAATATTAATTATTTAATGATTATAATATAAAGCTATAATATTAAATTATAACTTAAGTGATTCTTCTTGAGGGGTGCGCCATCATCAGAAGGGGGCATTTTGGCATTTAAATTTATATTAAAATATTTGGCTGAGACTATGGAGAAATTAAAAGATTAAAAGTCAAATATTAATTAAAAACCCTATTTTTAAGGAAATCGCACTTTTCAGCCTTATAGTGCATTTGCCTTGGGAATTGTGCGATTATGAGATTATTGAATTTGAGAACGGATCAACTTTGATCTGAGCAAGAGACTTTAGGGTTTCGAGTTCGAATTCCTTGGGGAACGAGCCATCTCCACTGGAAGCAATTCAGAGGGTGTGAAATACCACTTGATTTATTGCATCAGAGGTTTCTTCATTCAGGAGAGATCACAGAGCTTCAGAGTTTAATTCATATTCAGAGTTTACAGAGTAGTTATCTATCCATAGGTCATTCATTTATTTAGGCGCACATATTTGGAGATCTGGAGAGTTTTTGGAGAAGGCCGTACAAATCTTTAATGCTGCTGTACCTGGCCGTACTTGCTGCAGGCTGTACCATGTCATCTTGAGCCGCCTTTGAGCTTGAAGGAGAAACGCCTTATTTATTGGTCTTCTATCTTCCCATTTGGAGGCGCCTACATCCCTGGAACAGTGTGCAAGCTTTGCAAAGAGGGAGAAGCTGATATTGGTGAAGCCGTACCACCATCTGGAAGATTATTTATTGCTGCTACAGAAATCAGGTTTTAATAAAATCATTGTCTTTTCACATTGCATGCAACTGGGTATTTTTGTAATCATTTCAGAGGAGCAAAATAAATATACTGGCATTCTATTTCCATCATTTCCAAAGTCATTTAATTTTTATTGAATTTATTTCAATTATTTGCAAAAATCGTACCATTTCATTTATTGCTCAAAAAACTCAAAAACAAGCAAAACATCAAACCTCGTAGTTCTCGTGAAAACAATGAGACGTAAATAGGGAAACTTAGGGGCTCTCTACAAAACCCACCTAAATCCACCACAAAAGGCAAGGAGGGCCCTTTGATAGAAAGTAGGTTTGCAATCATAAATATAGCATGGGCATTGTTCTTCCCCCACTAGAATCCGTGGAAAAGCATTAAAGATCATTTCTAGGGCCTGCACAGATCAGACTGGTAGTTGCAGCATTGATGGCTCTTTTTGGGTTGCAAACATGCCATTTTGGCCAATTGTGGAAATCCGGCACCCTTTTGGATGTCACTTTAGCCAATTGTGGAAATTCGACATCCTTTCGGATATCAATTTGCAGTTTGGAGAAGCTTTGAGCAAAACTGAGGAAATTACACAATTGTGGAATTTTGACCCCTATATGGATATTGCAGAACTTTCAAGGGGTTCAAGATATGTCCGGTCTACGTAGAAAGTACCGCCTTAGGCCTTCAAACTGGGCACAAAAAAGAAATTGTGGAGATTTGAGGGGGGTCGAGAATTGCAGGAATTTGAAGGGTATGTGGATAATATTCACATAGCGCTAAAAGTTCTGCAACAATAGGTCAAGGCGAGGAAAGAAGATGCAAAAGGAATTGTGTGGAAATGGAGTAGAAGTAGATATGCAAGAGGATCCAATTGAACTGGATGAAAATTTTTGAACGAGGAAGTTTAGATGGAAATACTTGCAAAAGGATGACGTTAGCATGACCTCATGATGATATGGATGCGGAAAAGGAGACTTGATCATGATATCGCGGAAATTTGGGCTCCATCAAAACATGTGGGAAGTTAGACTCCAATTGTCCGCAAAATCCATACTTAGTCAAATTTGGGCTTCATTAGGCAATTGCACCAGCGGGAAAACCGTTGGCAATTGCACCTTGGAAATGGTGTCCGGTTCACTTGAAAACATCCACAAATCCAAATGGCCATAAAATCCTTGCAAACCCATAGCTTGCGAGACCTTAACCTTGGTAGGGTACATGTGGGAAGATACCTTGGAACCTATCTTGTGGAAAAGGGCATCTGAACTGGCTTAATAAGGCTTTGAAAAGGTCAAGTTCAGATGGATGGGGAAAGTTCGCAATGGGAGGATGATGTCAGCAAGGAGACCTGTGGAAAAAAGCAAGTGAACC
>VDFB02218132.1:0-84637 GCA_007258455.2 Sequoia sempervirens | reverse complement strand
TTTTAGTGTACATGATATAACCTTGTTATTTTTCATAGGGATTATTTCATTTCTATTTTTGTATGTACTCTCCTCATGTATACAATGTTGTAAACATGCAAAATTACATCTATCACATGTTCCCTTCAAGCATGATTTTGTTATAAAGTTCCTACAAATATTTTGGCCATTGACTTATCCTCATACACAAACTCTAAGGATGTTGAAATAAGATAATATAATCATTCATTTGCATAACCTTTTCCATCATACATTGCAAAATAAGGCTGATATAAAACAATCTCAAATGTTAACGGTGTGTTCCTAGTTTCTATAAACTCATCAATCTCTTGTTTGCTAAGAGTAGTTTGAAGCTTTCATTCAATTTATATAACTTTTTAGTTAAGGAATATAGGGTGGAGGAAGAAATGATAATAGAGATTTGAGAACCAAGAGGACAAGTTTATGTTAGATCTCCAAAATAGGAAGTATTTCAAGTATGAGCTAGATAAGGTATCTAGTGGAATAAGAAATGGAATGAGGTATGGAGAGAGAAGGGGATATATAATGAGGCACATCCATAGGGAGAGAAGGATAGATAAAATAAAAAATAGAATAAAAATATCCATGGCAGAAGTATTGAAAATTGATGTCATAGGCATAATTAAAGTGGTAGGAGTCATGATAATAATAGTGGATTGAAAAAGAGGAGAGGTGAATGTGAAAAATTGTATTATATGAGATGCAAGTACATTAAGTGATTGGTGGAAAAATGGATGCCTCTATGGTTTAGGAAATAGAACACCAAGTTTTTCCCAATATCATTCAAGGAAAACCCTAGAGATCTCAATCCAAGGATAGAAATGGGGTAAAGAGATCTGTAATAAGGGTGTCCTAGGGTATGATAAATGACTACAAGAGGGTTCACCACCAAGCTAGGGCTTGGAAAGACTAATGAAATGTGAGATCTAATGTTTAAACCTAATGCAATGTAAAACTTCACTAAATTACCTAGAAAAGAGTGCAAATATGAACAACAAACTAGCAAAATATAGAAGTACACCTAGAAATCTGAAGGAGCTTGGAATCAATTCTGAAATGTTGAAAGTGCTACTTTTAAGGCACACTAGGACTCATATGTCACTTCTGGAGTATCAATCCTAGTCTAGGGTTTCTGGACTGGAGAAGGTTTTTCACAATGTAGACTTAGAATCTTTAAAAATCTAGAAATTTTTATTGTAGTGGGAGTTATATGTCACTTTTGGCGTATTAGTCCCATTTCGCTTTTTTAGGAATTCAAAGTCCTGATCTATGCTGCAATCTCTGCTTCTCCTTCCCAAACTAGTTTCTAGATCTGAACTTGTAAAAATACCTTCAAAACATAATATAGAGTTAACTTACTTATGGGGGGCTTGCCTCAGTCAATCCCCTATTTTGGTAATTAAACCTTGATGGAAACAATAGATCTTGAATGTAAATATGAACACAATTTGTAAAATTAAGTGTATTTAAGATTAAGAAATCTTAAATGCAATGCAACACTATTCTATTGTGCTAGATTGAAAAGCATGAATGAAGCACATGACTATTAATGACTCACTTTGGGAGATCTCTAATCACCCTAATAAGCCACAATGAGACATGTACCTTCTCTAGGTTGAAAATAGAGTGATAATGGAGGATGGAATCACTTAGGAAACAAGTCATTAGTTTTGTCTTGATGGCTAGTTGTATCTCCCCAACCTAGAATCCATCATGATTCACCATGGGCAACCATAATCAACCCTTGAAAATGCTAGATCTTGGGTGAAAGTGAGCTTGAAGACCTGAAAAAACACAATAATGTTGCTCTAAGGATTTAAATTTGTTGATTACTTTCTCTTAAATTCACTTATGAAGAATGCTTGAATGCTTGTGGATGCTTAGATCTCAAAATTACTCTCTTAGAATTTAAAATAATGACTTAGAAGCTTGCTAATATAGGAAATACACCTAATTTACTATTATTTAGATCTCAAGAGCAGACATCAACAAAAGATTTGAATTAAAATTTTGAATTTCTTGCTCAAACACTAAAAATGGCCCAAATGCGACTCATACGCCAATCCTGGCTTATGTGTCTCACCTAGGGGAACTCATATGCCAAAAGTGGTGTATGAGTCCCACCTTATTTTTTTCGGGGTGGGCTGTTAGAAATTTTAATGCTTTTAACAATTTTGTCAGGATTTTATTCGAAATAAGCCTTGGGATCTTAAATAAAGGGCCTTAGGGACCTATTAATGATGAATTAAAGGGTATTTAATGCAAGAGTACTAAAATAGGTCTAGATTAAATGAGAAATTGCACTATCTCCAAGAAGGTAGTACAATTTTCATCATTACATCTAGCCCCCACTTTAGCACCCATATGACTCTGTGCATATGTAAGCTAAAGGAATCCAAATAATAAACTTCATTTCAGAAAGGATACTCATAATGGAGGAGAATGAAGCCCCCACTGTAGCTATCTACAAAACTAAAATGTTAGGAACCACATCCTACAACATGAATTTGTTAGTTGTCCAAAAATCCTCTTATCTAACATCTTCTAGAAATCAAATTTGAGGGTAGATGTATGCCCTGCCTTGATTCTTTTTACTTTATGGAGGTAGAATCAAGGTAGTAGTCTAACTTCATCGAATTGGATAAGTTGTATCATAGGGTATTTCCAAGTACCATACCACATAGTGATAGACATTTGATGAGAACGAGAGCAGAATCACAAATTCAACACACAAAAACTTCATAAAAAATGGAGTTTGCTAGTCCCTGGTATGTTAGTTTGAATGAAAATCACCTTTAACCCTAATATAGTAAAACCCTAATTTTAATATATAAAAGAGTAAAAAGTGAAGTAATTTGTAATCATTTTGTCTTTTACCTTCTTGTACTTTGAATTTGTTGGAGAGTAGGTCAAAATGTCAAGCTGATGAGAGTACAGGCCCTTGAGACTTGATACGCTACGAGAGGTGGTAGTGTGAGACAAACTTTAGCACCAGACAAGTTGATTTTCTATACCTTAGCTTTGTTTTTATGCATTTAATTTATAAGTTACAGATATCTATGTTGAGTTATGACCCTGGAAGAAAAGTTCACAAAGCATCCCTTTTTTTCAAATAGTGTCTCCCTTTTTCATGAAGTGTCCCCTTTTGTTGCGAAGTGTCCCACTTTTCACAAAGTGTCTTGTTTCTTCACAAAGTGTCACAAAAGGGAAATAAAGTGTCTAGGACCCTTAGGAAAGTGCACTGGAACAACTTTAGTACACATTTTTATTGTTGATGTATATATTTAAGGTTTTGGGATTCTTATATGACATATTTTTTCTTTTTTGTTAGATTCCACCACGATCATGACAATGTCTCAGCGACATATAGTTCTATCACCTACAAGACCTAGTCTCGACATTGCCAAAGGTGGACACATAGATCTTACAAACTATTGGGATCTATTGGGCATACCTCATGCTTCCCATGACACCATGCTAATGGTGCTAGCTGAGAGATGGGATGCTAATACATGTACATTTCACCTACCTATGGGTGAGATGACGATCACCGTGGAGGACGTAATTGCATCCTTTAGGTTCCTATCCATGGAAAGACCGTGCGCTTTGCAAGGAATCGTTCATATGCATAGATGTGAGCTAATGTAGGATATTACTTGGGAGGACCTATTTGAGAAGAGATCGTAGGGCCACACATTGAGCTATCATGGCTACTCTATGAATGATCTTCACTCTTGAGATGGATTATGATTTTTATAGTAGTACTAGTACTCACCCCTGCTTGTTGGGGATCACACCTAGCTAGAGGCCTAGTTCACATGATCAAACATATCAAACACCATAGAACAATATAGCCTAGGGCCACAACATATTAGCACATTTATATTATGATCTCAGGAGGTTTTCATAGCATGAGGTGGATACTATGGCACATTGTATGATTTTGCAAGTGTGGTTTCTAGATCATATCACATGCACTAGACTAATAGGATTCCCTTTGATATCTCCCATCAGATATCCCTATGCATTCAGTTATCCACTAAGATGGGCATGGTACTTTGAAGATCTTCTATATTGGAGAGTTAGATTTGGCTGCCTAGATCAGCAGGAGATCATGTGGAGACCATACTAGTTGATACCACAGTGGCCAGATGAGACTCGACAGCTGAGGAGGATACGAAGGGATATATTTCTTTTGGGGATACGTGATTACATAGTATGACCATTCTACTATGATTGTGTCATGTGGTAGTTTAGGTAGATACAAGTAACACCCATAACAAAACTATTTTATAAGTGATCAAAGCAGAGTGCCAGAGGCCAAGAGACAATAGATGATTCATTACCGATGATGTCATCCCTAGTGACACTAATGATGATGACCATGACATAACCATAGTCTCTGACACCGATGACATCAGTACTACAAATACATATGAGTGGTGGATAGTAGCATGACCAGCTCTAGTGTTCCCCATGGATCAACTAATAGGCTATATAGGACCACTCCCAGACCATAGGGATGAGGAGGATGATACAACTAAGGATATAGGGATCAGGGCTTCCAACATATTCATAGATGAGATAGATGAGGACTATGATGAGGAGGTCGAGGAGAAGGATGAGGAGGAGCTAATGAGTGAGGGAAATGAGACAACAGATAAGGATCCAATTTCCCACGAGTGGGGAGATCCATCTCCCATTTGTGTTACCAGATCATAGTCAGTAGCCACAACATGCTCCAACACCCATGAGCATGGAGAGGCTAGCACATCCTCCATATATCCTACATAGGGTGAGGTTGTCTTTACACAGCTGGTTGGAGACCTAGGTGATGACATTTTATTTATTGTTAAGTTTATGCTTCAATGATTATGCTTTTAATTTACATATATATATCATGACACATACTAATTATCTTTATGATTTATATCTTGTAGGGGTTGTGAGAGATTTACATGATCTATATCTATAGGTGGATGCATAGATAGTTCCTTCGTTAGTCTTCAATTAGGCTATTGATACAAATTATGTGGCCCCACCCATCATCGAGTGGGATCTAGATTTGTTTGAGCCATCTATCAGACTAAGGGAAGCATATGAGGGTGCTAGGAGGTGCACTCAACAAGTCGAGGTTGCTTATATGGAGATTCAGTCATCTCGAGATCCATTAGAGGTCGAGAGACTCAATGTAAAGGTAGCCATACTATAGGAAAATAGAGATCACTTAGAGCAAGAGCATCTAGAGGTTGTTAGATGGGAGATCATGGCTATTGGACAAGTACAAGTTCTTCAGCATGCTTTGGATACTCTTATCAATTCATGATCATGATTGCATAGTACTATCTCTCGACAAACTGCATCTAGACAGATGTGATCACTAGATCCTATGGGATCTAGTAACCACAAACCACCCTAGTGTTGTATATTTGATGATGTGTACTTAAAACTTTGATATATATATGATCATTTTGATGATTAATTATGCTTATGTGTTTTATGTTAAATGGCAATGTGATTTATCAAATAATCTTTGTAAGACTATTTAATAATTGTATCCATTATTTAACTTGTTTTATGTGTGAAACAACTATTGTTGTATGTGAGACTCTTTTACACTCATAGTGTTTTGAACCTAAAAGTAGAGAGATACAAAAACCTTAACACTTCACTCAAGAAAAGACCCTTGAGATTTCAATGCAAAGGAGACTGAAATCTATCAAAGAGGATTGTTCTAAGGTTGAAAACTGATACAGGAGTTCACCACTAAGTGGCAACTTGGAAAATGTAAAATGTTTGAAAACACACTATGATATGCAAAAATACCTAGAAATGCAAATATATTATAACATAAAACTATGAGAATTAAAGTGTGCACCTGGAAATTGGAGAAAGATAGAATGGAGCTTTGGAATCCTTAAATTGCTACTTTTTAGACCAACTAGGACTTATACGCCAAGTTGGGTGACTTAGTCCTAGTTTAGGTGAACAATGCCATAATAGGTTTTGGAAAAATGGGTACTCAGATCTGCAAAAATATCTACCAGACTCCTACTATGGTACTCATTCACCACTAATGGTGAATCAATCTACTTTCAGATTTCTAGAAATTCAAAAGTAGAATTTGTAGCTCTTTGGTCTTATGCTCCTAATTCATATACAAATTTGAATCTGTCAAATTCAACCTATAGGTGTTCTCCAAGCTTCTCTTGGGACTTTGAAAACTTTGAATGGATTAGACAACTTGATGGAAACTTTTCCAATCTTTCTCTTTGACAAATCTACAACATAGACCTACAAATCACATGTAAATAGAGGGAAAAATTGTTGTGGGGTTAGTGAATAGGGGTTTGCGATGGTCAAACCCTATGTTGGTAATTAAACCCTTGAAATGAAATGAAAATATGGTAATAGAATGATGAATGAACAAAAGGAAATTCTACAACTCACCAAACCCTTGAAGTAGAATGTTGCAAACATGCAAGTAATGTCTCTAATAGTTGTAGACTTGAAAATGCTTGAAATGTTTAAAATTCTTGATAGAGTGATTGAGGGGGAAATGAGTAGAAAAATATTATATTTATACTTAATTATGCAATAATTCCTGAAAATACATCATCGTAGGCTAACCTTAGATCTTAGAAAATCAAAAACAAAAATTTGAATTAACTTTGAATTTTGAGCCAAAAGGGACTCATTTGCCACTCTACGAAAATGGGTCCCACCTAAGGGGATTCATTCACCCAAAATGGCGAATGGGTCCCACCTTAGGCATTTGAGGTGGGTTTCAAGATTTAAATGTTTTAAATTATGTTTATTGAGTTTATTCTCAAAAATACTCATAAGGCCTGTAGATGCAAAATGGGGCCAATTAACGCATAAGAAAGCCCAATTATTAATGACAAGCCTAGAAAAGTGTGAAAGTTTGTTACAACACTTTACAACACTTTGAAATAAGGCTTGGTAAATGATAAAAAGAGTTTATTTAGATGAAATACATTAATAACACCCTAGAAAAAGTATGAAAGTGTGTTACAACCCTTCAGAATACTTTTGCAAGATTCCATTTAAATCCTTATTAGTTCACAAGTGCCCAAGACCTAATATGAATCTATTAACCACAAAACTAAATCAAGGTAAAAATAAGCTAGCATCCACAAGGACCCAAATGAGTGTGAAAATGTCCAAAGATCCATTTTTTTGTGCTACATTTAGGTGCCACTTTAGTGAGAGGAGGAACTTGCTTCAAACTCACACTAAATTAGATAAACACGCACATCAAGAGGGATCCAAATTCACCCATGCTGGAAAGATGAGACAACAACAATGAAGAGGGGTGATCAATCCCACAAGATCAAGGTCTCATTTCAAACCAAACTTAAGCACAAAGGAACACACATGACAAGACCAATCATACATTGTGAAAGATGAAAAAGGAGAAAATAAAAGAAAAGAAAGAAAAGAGAGAATCAGATCAAGCTTTGATCATTTTTCCATCCTGATGTGGATCAAATCTAGGCTATTTGTTCAGAAAATGCATACTCACTCTAAGGTGATAGAACTCATGGCTTCCTATAGGGTGAGAAGTCCTAAAAGGGTGAGAAACATACACTCATGGTTGGTATGCACTCACACGGACACAGGCGGTTATGGGGAAAGTCATGCCTTGGATTAGGCTTCCCACTCAACCATACCAAAGTCACACCTCTTGATAACTTTAATAAGGTGCCACAAAGGAAAATGACTTTTCAAGCTTCATGAGACAAGAAAAACTTTGTATGCTTGGAGCTCATGAACAAATGTGACAGATCCACAAGCATGCAAGTTGTCCCTATAATAACAAATGCAAAATGAAACATGCAAAGAATGCTCAAAGCAGTCTTGCTTAGGTCATGTAAGGTCTTTAACTCAGGGAACATTGTGCCTAATGTCTCCAAGAGAGGACCAATCAAAGAATAGAAAATTTTCAACTTAGGGGATGCAGTGTGTCACATCAAGCTAGTAAGAGGAATGTAATATGCTAAGAAAGATCACACTCATGAAGGAATTACACCCAATTTCATCCACAAAGTGAAAAATGCATCATATGAAGTAAGAAAGGTGTGCTAAGAACCAAGGAGAAAGGAAAAATGCAAAAGAATAATTCCAATGTATGCCCCCACTTTAAAGTAATTACTACACACCATATTGTGAGCAATTAATTTAAAGTAGCAAATGAAAAACAAATGAGAAAGAAGACATGAGAGCCAACTTGGAAATCCCTATGCAAAGTCATATATTTCCAAGTAAAGCTGCATCATGTGAGATAAACAGAAAAGGGAGGGTTGCCCCCAAAATGAAAATACCAAACACATAAGGGATCTATGGATTTGGGGTTAGTATGTTTTTTGCTACAATGTTTTCTAAGGATCTTAGAACTGTCATCATCCCCCATATACATAGAACTAGAAGAATGACACAAAGAGAGAAAAAAAAGAAAAACCTTGTGGGTCAACATGGAAGAGACATAGAGTGTCTTGAAACTTTGCATCATCCCAAAAGGAAAACATGACAAATAAAAAGAAAAAATCGAGAGAAAAAGGAAAAGATTTTGGATCAAAATGAAGGAGACATGAATGTCTCAATGCCTCGTGTCATCCCAAAAAGGAAAAAATAAGAAAAGGAAAAGGAAAAGAAAAAGAAATCCTTTTGGGTCAACATGAAGAAGACATGGATTTCTCAATGCCTTGCATCATCCCCAAAAGGAAAACACAAGAAAAAGACAAAGATAAAAAGGTGAAAGTGATGCACAACATAGAGAAGAATGATGGTACAAATAGAGAAATGTCACAAAGAGAGAGAAAATAAAAAAAAAATTACGGGGGGATCACATTACACACATGAAATCACACAAAATAAAAATAAAGAAGAAAAAGGAAGTGCAAAAAATTAGTAAGGAACATGCAAGTCAACCACCAAGCAATTCACCTTCCTCCCAATCATGTTCATTATATATCGAGGGAGGGAAAATTTCCAAAGGGACAAGGGTAAGTGAAAAACTAGGAGAAGTACTAGGTTCATGACTCTATATAGGAGACTTCTCATTTAAGCTCATGGAGGAGGATAATGGTGTGTTCAAGTCATTATGCACCTCTTCATCAATTTGAGTGATCTCATCCTCATCATCCAAATTAATCACAACAAGAGGACGAATGATAATTTCTAGTGAAGAGTGCAACTCTTGTTGTGATTGTTGTATTGGATCACTTTGTGGTAGGTGGGGAGAATGTTTATCATGCATTGCTTCAGTCAAGTTCTGATTTTGATTTTCATTATTAGGTTAGTGTAACTTGTGAGCAAGTGCATGGCATCTACATCTATGTTCTCAAGCACTTCTATTTCTTTCGGTTTTATTTTGAAGTTGTGTTTACATAAGAGTGGGTTGATCAACCATAGGTTGATTTTATTCCCTAAGGGGAGGAACGAAAGGAACTGTAGGAGGTTGTTCATCCACTTTCTCTTTTTCCTTGTAAACTTTTTTTATTTGAGGAGGCATGACAATGTTTCTTTCATTGTATCTTGGTCTTTTGGATGATGTAGGTGAAGTTTTTGTTGTTGGTTGGTCTTGGTTGTGTGGTTCTTGTTTAGGTTCAATCATGGTTTCATCAAGTATGGGAGGTGCAAAAATGGAAGGGACATGTTTCTTAGGGATAATTTTGCTATTTTCTTTTCTTTGAATGTTTGGTAAGATTTAAAAAAGAAGTCTTCTCATTACATTATAGGTTCCATGGGCTCAGGCCAAAAGGCTTCTAAGGAGAAGTTTCCTTTAGAAGACAAGGGGTTAAAGCTGCTATGGTGAATGGTGAATATTTAATTGTCAAATGGAAACTTTAAGAATTTGTGTACAACCAAGGGGAAAATTTTCATTGAGTGAAACCATGGATGGCCTAGCGTCAAATGAAATTGGTTTGACTGTAGGATAATAGAGAATGTGACATCTAGTGTTTTTGGTCCTATTTGTAATGGAAGGGTGATCAATCCTATTGTAGGGCAAGCAAAACCATTGTGTGTCTTGATCCATTCTTTTGGTTTACCATATTCATCTTGATAAAGGTCATGCAATACTAAAAATTCCTTGGTGGTCACATTCTCTCCAGAACCAGGATCGATTAGTATCCCATTAGTGGGCTTGTCATAGATATGGCCAAGCTATGTAGAGAGGACCATCGGGTGCATTTTAATTATATCCTTAGAGGAGAAAGCAATATTAAGAGGACTCTTAGGTCAGCCCTTATGAGGGATAATTTCTTTGCCCCAACTATTTCATCCATAGGATTAACATTGATATCATTTAGGATAGAGTCATTATGTTCATCATCTGTATCAAGATTCATGACACCATTTTGTGTAGTTTCACTAGCTTTGATAAATGAAATATTATTCTTAGGCATTGGATTAGTGAAAATTTGTGTTTTGGTTCAGTGGGGCAATAGACTTATTCCCTTGATCACTAACACCTGTAACAAATAAAAAAGTGGAATCAATGAGGTCTTGTAAAAGATGTTTAAGACACTTGCAATGTTCTGTGTCATGTCCATTTTTTTTATGATAGTGGCAATAAGTATTTGATTTAAAGCTCAGGGTTAAAGGATTAGTATGGTAAATTTTTTTGATCGGAGGCAAGGTAATTTTTTTTTGTAAAAGTTGGGACATTATGTTATGAAGGGTGTCAGGTAAGGGTGTGAATTGTCTTTTTGGATCTCCATAACTAAAGGGAACTGAGGTTTTAACAACTGCTCTTTGGTTATTCACATTTTTGAGGTGTTGGATGAGGAGGAATAGATTGAAGAAACCCTTTATTTTTCTTTCTAAATGGTTGGAAATTATTTTGGTTGGTGGGCTCAGATTTCTCATTTTGGCTAGAAGTGGACCTTATATCTCAACTACTAACCAAATTTTGATAATCACAAAGGGTAGTACACAAGTGCATGAAGGATGGGAATTTTATCATAGTTATCTTGTCCTAAAGTTTATTTTACAAGTTTTCTAGAATCATATTTTTAAGGTGTGGGTCGGGGACCTTTAACATCAATTTGGGAATAAAGTGATTGATATCATGAGATAAAATCAGTTATCTTTTCACCCTCATTTTTCTTGCATCTCATCAAATTGACCAAGGATTTCTTTGGAGCCATATGCACTTGGAAATGGGTTACAAATGAATCAAAAATTTCATTAAATGAACGAATTGAATTATTCGGTAAGGAAGAAAACCATTCCAAGATAGTATCTTTTAAGGACCTAGGAAAGATTTTTTCCAACAATTTATCATCAAGGACAAAGTCACTGCATAAAGTAGTATAGGAATTTTTAGGGGTTGCAAAAAAAATGCATCTCAAGGGGTACAACTCACCTTAGGGGGGTGCAATAGAACTCACCTCAAGGGGTGGATAAACGACCTTGGGATAAGGTGAAAAATTCAAGTTTATCAACAACAATCAATAGGGATTTTCTTACTTCATGAAAGGTCATATCTTAGGGAACACTTCACTTGAAATCACCACCAAGAGAGTGTTGGATATGACAACTGAGAGGGGGAGGTGAATCAATTGTCACAAAATTAAACCTTTAAAACATTCACCAAAACTAATCCTCAAGACTTCTTAAATGAATAAACATTAAGTGTAAGTGCAAAAACTAAAAACTATCACACAAACACCACTAGATTTATGTGGAAAACCCAATAATGGAAAAACCATGGTGAGGATTAACTCACACTATAGAGAATTTCAAAATCAATTACAAAAGCCTCACTACCTGAGATACAAGGCTCACTATCTGGATCAGGACCCATTGTCTAATAGGGATAACAACCCAAAGGGATCACTACCATAGAGATACAAAGAATATGTTATAGAGAGAAGGAAATCTCAATGCAACAGAGAAATCCACCACAATTTTCTCATCCACTCGTAGACATGCATGAATGATAGAGTACACCTTCTGCTCGCTGCATCCAAAAACTCAACATTTAAGCTTTGCACTGATCTGCCACACTTGCATCACACAAACTCACTAATTCACATCAATCTTGCATCTATCTATTATATTTCTTTACACTTATCTCTCTTTGCATTGTCCTTTCACCACTAACTCATCCCATATTTATATCATCTTCAACTTTGAAACATATTCAAAGTCATCCATCCAACATTAAATTCAAACTAGGTTAGTGAGAAAACTTCCAAGGGTGGAATTAGATTGAGGATGACCCAAACACATGATTAATGAGGACCCAAATAGATCCAACACGCTATATCAATTTTGAAGATAGTGTATAACACATGGTTGGCCAAACCAATGTAAAACACATAGATCAATTAAGCACGAAGCTTCTCGATATCAAAATTATCTTCAGTATAAGCATAACACCTCAACTCTAGAGCCAAAAGTCATAAGACTTCACCAAAGAGAAACCTAGACTATAAACTTTTCTCCTGGACCTCAACCAGAACATAGAAAACTATAGTTCACAACTAGTGAACATGACTCGCATTACACAATGAATTAGGAGCAAAAAATATGGATATAGGAGCTTCCATCAACCATAACCAACATATCTGAACCACACAAACATAGGAGAAAAGCTTGGAGAAAAACCAAGAGCAACCATTGAACACCTGCAACCTTTCTTCAATATAATTTTCTCAATATCCTCAACATATACAACCAATAACCTACAACCATGACGTGAATGAAAACAACAAGCAGTTGACATCCAATTGACCATTTGAAATCAATGAAAACAACTTCATTCTTTTCTATTCTTGCAACAATCTACCCCTTTTTCATTGATGGTAAAACATGATGTGAAAAACCATCAAAGACAACATACCAGCTTTGGATACTCTTAAGATTTTCTTTCTATTCCTCCCTCTTAGTAGATAATCTTTTTCTCTTTTTCACATTCTTCCTCTTTTCTTTTTAACATACTTCCTCTCTTTTTTTATTCTTTTTTTGCATTCTTCCTCTCTTTATTTTTCACATTATTCCTTTCCCCCTTTGACATCAATGGAAAAGGAAAAAGATATTTTACATTGATTTCCCTTTTGAAATAGAAAAAAGAATACTCATACAATGACAACAACTGAAACTACCTACTCCCCTTGAGAGGTAGCCACCAAAACATTAGTTTAGAATAAAGATAGATCCATAGATCCACCATACTCATGCATCTCCATATGCATCTAGTTTAAGAAAGTAGGGGAAATGACCCCTAACTTCTCCCAAAGATACTTAAAGGTATCTTTAGGAAGAACCTTCATAAATATATCAGCAATCTGATCCTTCATAGATATATTCTCAAGATTTACTTCATTCTCCATGAACTTATCTCTTAAGAAATGATACATGATAGATATATGCTTCTTCCTCGAGTGCATCACTGGAATCTTTGAAATATTAATTGCACTTGAATTATCATAGAAGATGGAAATAGGATCATCATACACCACTATGATATCTTTAAATTTTTGTCTCATCCATAGAACTTGCATACAACAAGATGCAGTAGAAATATACTCAGATTTAGTAGTAGACAAAGAGACTGAATCTTGATTTTTACTCAACCATGCCACTAATCTACAACCAAGAAAAAATGAACCACCACTTGTAATATTTATGGCATCTACACATCTAGCCGAATATGCATCTGTATAAGCAGTTAGTATAAAATTATTATCTCTAGGATACCAAAACTCATAATTTGTAGTGCCATTGAAATATCTAAATATTCTTTTAAGAGCAGAAATATGTGTTTCCTTAGGATCTTCTTGAAATCTAGCCACAAGATAGACCACATGCATAATATCTGGTCTAGTAGTATTCAAATGCAATAGTCCACCAATCATAGATCTATACTTTCTCTGATCACCCTTAGGTGAATCATCATCTTTTCCCAATTTGCAACTAGTCACCATAGGAGTGCTTATCAGTTTGGAACCATCCATCCCAAACTTCTTCAACATCTCTTTTACATACTTAGACTATGAAACAAAAATTCCTTTCTCTATTTGATTAATTTGAAGCCCAAGAAAGAAATTCATCTCTCCAAACATAAACATTTCAAATTCTTTCTACATCTCTTCCGAAAACATCTTACATATATTTTCATTTCCTCCAAAAATAATGAAATCAACATATACAACTACAATCAATATTTTGTCATTTTCAATTTTAAAGTATAGATTACTATCTACTGTACCGTTGTTGAAACCTTGCTGAATCAAATACATGTCTAACCTTGCATACCAAGCTCTAGGAGCTTAATTCAATCCATATAAAGATTTCTTCAATCTATACACTATATTCGGGTAATCTGAAAAATAAAATCCTTCAATTTTTTCCTTGTAGACTTCTTCTAGCTCACCATTTAAAAATGTAGACTTGATATCCATCTAATAGACCTTTAAATCTTTATGAGCAGAAAATTCTAAAAACATCCTTATAGCCTCCATTCTTGACACCAGAGAAAAAATCTCCTGAAAATCTATGCCTTGTACTTGTAAGTAGCCTTTACAAACAAGCCTTACTTTGTTTCTAACCACTTCTCCATTCTCATTCAACTTATTTCTAAACACCCACTTTGATCCAATAATTTTTTTATTTGGCGGTCTTGGGACCAATTCCCAAGTTTTATTCTTCTCAATTTGCATAGGTTCTTTTATCATAGCTTCCATCCAATGTTCATCTTTACATGCTTCACTTACAGTTTTTAGTTCAATCTCAGGAAATAAACATAGATTTACTTTAGTAGAATCTTTGGTTCTTGCCAATACACCTTTTTGTCTTATCTCCAATGGTCTGACTTTTTGAATGATTCTTTTGCACATATCTAGGTTTCTCAGGGGACACCATCGAAGCTTCTTCTTCTCTCTCACTTTCTTCATTCTTATTTTCTATCTCATCCCTTTCCTATTCTTCCATAATTTCTTCAATTCTTACACAATGAGGTTCATTAGATACATACCCATCAATATCAATTGAATTCTTCATTATTTCATCAACCTTGACATTTGCATTCTCTACAATATTTCTCAATATTTTATTGAGACATATGTAGGCTTTTATTTTAGTATAATATCAAAGAAATATTCCTTCATCACTTCTTGCATCAAACTTTCCTAAAGTTTATTCATCTCTTCTGATATAAAATTTTCTTCGAAATACCTTAAAATACAAGTAATAGTAGGAATTCTTCCAAACCATAGCTCATGGGGGGTATTTTTACTATTTACTCTTGCTTGAACTTGATTGAATACATAAACATTAGTATGAATAGATTCTTTGTAGTAGACTTCCCATAAACCAAACTCATTAATCATTGATCTAACAGCTTCTTGAACTTTTCTATTCTTTCTTTCTACAACCCCATTCTACTGAGGATTTCTCAAAGTAGATAACAATCATTTTATTCCATGTACTTCAAAAAATATATTAAACTCATGAGAGGTGAATTATTCACCTCTATCAAACCTTAAGAATTTTATCCTAAAATTCCCTTCATCTTCAACCATAGCTTTGAATTTCTTGAATATATCTAATGCATTTGATTTCTCTCTAAGAAATGCAACCCATGTATATCTAGAATAATCACAAATCAAAAGAATAAAGTACCTTTTACCTTGTACACTTCTCACTCTTGTAGGACCACAGAGATTTGTATGAATTAAATCTAGTAGTCCAGTTGTAGATTGTTCCTTTGATTTGTAATGGATTTTATCTTGCTTCCCAAACTGACAATTCCTACAAATAGCATTGACATGCTTTGTAATTCTTGGTAAATCTCTCATGACTTGAACTGCACTAATCCTTGTCAAATTATCAAAATTCATGTGACACATTCTCTGATGCCATAAGCAACTGTCATTAATTTGAGTCATAAAGCATTTTCCATCAGCTCGTTTAAGTTGATAGATATTTCCTTCAGATTTCTTTCCTGTAGAAATAACTATTCTGGATCCTTTCTTAATCTCACATCCTTCATCCTCAAACATAGGATTATATCCTTTACCCCACATCTTTACAACATTCAAAATATTATGCCTTAAGACCTTAACATAGTAGACATCATCAAAATTATTCTTTCCATCTAAACTTATTGAACCTATCCCACAAATTTTAGCACTAGTATCATCTCCAAACATAACCAAGCCTCCATCATATTTTTCAAGTTTAGAAAACTTACTCTTATCACCATTCATTTGATGTGAATAACCACAACCAACAATACAATAGTTATTTTCTTGTTAGCAAGTAGGGAAAACATTACAATACCTTCATTTTTCTCCTTCTCTTGAGGGCATTCCTTCACCTATTTTTCAGAATTAGTAGAAGTAGGTTCATCGTTTATAGCTAAGGAAAAGCATTCATTATCATCAGGATCCTCATAATTAGAATCCTCATTAGATATACTAGCATTCTCATTCACATAATATGCTCTATTGATCTACTTTCCTTTCTTTTCTTTCTCATATCTTTATTTATTCGTCTTAGCTCTTTCTGGACACTTTGCTACATAATGAACTATTTCTCCACAACTAAAGCATTTAAAGGGTAACTTACCTTCATACTTGTTGGATCCTTTCTTCATCCTTCGCATAATTTTAGCTTCTATTTCATCAAGATTTTCTTCATCCATATCTTCAGATTTTGTAGCCTTAAAGATAGTCCTTGATTTGCATCCATTCCTTAGATTCAGCTTCCTCATCTCATAAGATGTCAAATACCCCAACAATAGATCTTTAGTGTAGGTATTATAATCTATACTCTATTTAATAGCATACACCTCTTCATTGTAAGAATCAAGGAGAGTTCTAAGAATCTTCTTTACAATCCTAGTTTCATATATAGTAGCACCAAGTCCTCGCATTCTAGCTACTATCTCATCTAATCTTTTTACACATAATCTTTAACTTTCTCATCTTCAAACATATGTAGAAGCTCAAATTGTGTTTCCAAATTCTACAATTTTTCCTCTTTGACTCTTTCATCACCTTCATGCACCCTTTCTAAAGCATCGTAGACTTCCTTAGCAGTCTTCATATTTTGAACCTTAAATCAACTTGGAATGTACAAGATTGTTCTTCAAAATATACTTCACCTTATTGTTTTCTTCATGTGCCTTGATCTCATGAGTTGTACCTAGACCATTAGCAAGAGGTGTGTAAGGATTCTTGTAAGCTTTTTCCACATCATATCAACATTACTCTAGATATTCTTTCATCAATATTTTTTAGATAGCATAATTAGTTCCATCAAACCTCAGATAATCATAAGTAACTTTTCTAGCCATCCTGAACCTTCCTTAAGAAGTTAAGCTCTTCTCCAAGGAACCAAGATCTGATACCAATTGTTGGATATGACAACTCAAAGGGGGTGGTGAATCAGTTGTCATAAAATTAAACCTTTAAAGCATTCACTGAAACTAATCCTCAATAATACTTAAATGAATAAACATTAAGTTCAAGTGTAGAAACTGAAATACCAACACACAAACACAACAAAACCATATTTACGTGTAAAACCCAATAAGGGAAAAACCACGGCGAGGATTAACTCACACTATAGAAAATGTCAAAACTAATTGCAAAAGGCTCATTGCTTGAGATACAAGGCTCACTACCAAAGCAAGGACTCATTGTCCAAATCAAGACTCACTTTTCAACAGGGATAACAACCTGGAGGGCTCACTACCACAATGATAAAAAAAAAGATAGAAGAGACATGTTACATAGAGAATACAATCTCAATGCAATAGAGAAATCCACCACTATTTTCTCATCCACTTGCAGACATGCATGAATGATAGAGTACACCTTCTGCTCATTGCATTCAAAAACTCAATATTTATGCTTCCCACTGATCTTCTAGACTCACATCACACACACTCACTGATTTACATCAATCTCACATCTATTTGTTCTATTTCTTCACACTTATCTCTCTTTGTGCTATCCTTTCACCACTAACTCATCCTATATTTATATCATCTTCAACTTTGAAACATATTCAAAGTTAGGCATCTAACATTAAATTCAAATTAGTTTGGCATCAAAATATCCTAGGGTGGAATTAGAATGAGGGTGACCTAAAGACACCCTTAGTGAGGACCTAACTAGATCCAACATGCTACATCAATTCCAAAGATAGTGTTTAATACAAGGTTGGCCAAACTAGTGTAAAACATGTATAGAAAAATTAAGCATGAACGTTGTAAATACTAAAATTATCTTGAATAAAAATATAATAACTCAACTCTAGAACTGGAAGTCATAAGAATTCACCAAAGATAAATTTGGACCAACAAATTTTCTCCTAGACCTCAACTAGAACACAAAAAACCACAGTTCACAACTAGTGAACATAACTCGCACTGCACAATGAATCAAGAGCCAAAAATATAGATATAGTAGCTTCAAACAACCATGACCAACATATTTGAAAGACATAATCTTAGGAGGAAAACCTAGAGAAAGACCAAGAGAAACCATTGAACACCTGCAACCTTTCTTCAATAAAATTTTCTCAATATCCTCAAAATATATAGCCAATAACTCGAAACCATGACATCAATGAAAACAACCAGTTGACAACCAATTATCTAGTTTACATCAATTATAACACCTTCATTATTTTCCATTCTTGCAACAGAGAGGACTAGTTGAGGAATAAAAAGTCACACCTTAGGGAATAGTAGCCATAGCATTACCACTAAACAAAAATTCATATGTCATGAAAGATCACACTCTTATAGGAAATCAAGTCTAATATTACCAAAAAGGAGAAAAATCACATGGATTAAGAAGGCCAAACTTTTGTTGACAAGGTCATGCTTTCTAGGAGATACACATTATTATCATTAAGGGACCATTTCATATGCAAACAATGAGCAAGGGACTATATGCCCCCCACTAAAAACTATGGTTTACTTGCTACACTAACCTTTTAAGGAGATAGAAAGGGATCCCTTAGAAGGAATGCACCTAGACAAGGCTACCTAACACCTTGTCCTCCAAGTGTAGGGACAAATATGAGCCTAACGGATTATGATATGCTACTTCTTGTGAAATGAAATATGATTTCATAAAGCCAAGTTTATACCCCCATGCATGGTAGTGAACGCATTATGATACTGTAACTACCACATGATAAGAAGCAACAACTAAGGCTATTAATTAAGTTAAAGGATTTTTTTATGTTTTTGAAGGACCATAGTCAACACCTCTTGTTATTTCTTGTGTATTAGGTTTTATGGGGACACATATACCTTGTTATCTCACTCCACATCCTTTTCCATTATAGCCAAATTATTTCAAAATGTCATAACCTCTTCCATAAACGACTTTCATTTATTTTGAAGAAGGTGGTTTTTCACGATCATTATAATCATATGTGGCTATACAATAGTTTTCTTCTTCTTCTTTGTTAAAAGGTGTAGACTCACATGATTTTTATGATTTGGTTGGTATTATTTCAACTTCTTTCTCTTTTCTTGAATTTAATTGTATAATCTTGTATTCCTGATCAAATTTAGGTGTGAATTCTAATGATCCCCAATCATCCTCTAATAACATTATTATAGGTTAAGGGAACTTATCTTTTTCCTTAACTTGTAAAGGTTCCACTTTTGAGGTTGGTATCAATCTTGTCAAAGGAAATTTTATTCCCTTCTCAGTTTGTGGACATTTTTTAGATTTTGGATCAGCTTTTATAATGTTAGCCTTGAAATGTATTTTATTAGGCAATGAAGCATTGAGGCACTCCATTAATTTCATGAATCCATGGTCTACCAAAGAGATGAATATATAAAAGATCATGAGACATGACATGGATAGGGTTTTGTATTGTCACCTTGCAAACTTTAACATATGATGTTATCACACCAAGCGATTGTTTTCCCGCATCAAAACCATGGATAGACAAATCAGTTGGTTTAATTTTAGTCTTATCTACTCCTTTTCTATCCAAAAGGTTCACTCTACAAACATTAAGCCATGAATCATTATAAAAATTGGTACGCTTAATCCCAACCTTGTTAATAATAGTTAATGTCATCAAAGCATTAATTTTCTTTTTCATTTCCAATGTGTGCAATTCACTTTGATTAAAGACAATGTCCATACTAGGTGAATTCATATTATCAATTGAAGTGGCTACATCATTTCATTGCACAATAGGAGGGATTAAAAAAATTTGTAAAGAATTTTGAAGCATGGGCCATGATAAGTAGGGGATGTTTGAATCAAATCCCAAATGGAGTTCTTAGTAGGAATTTTGGGAATTTGTTCCACAATATCATACTTATTTCAATTTTTTTGAGGTAAACAAGGGGTGCTAGGTAAAACAGGTTGTAGGAATAGTGTTAATGAAGGAATGATTTGTGTTTTTCTTTGTTGCTTATTATTTCTAGTGTTATATGTGTGAGCTATTTTACGTGATAATTTGGTTGTTGGAACACATGATTACTAGTAACTTGCTTCACATAGATTAAGATATTTCCATGAGGTTTAGGAGGTTCTATAATGAGAAGTTCTTTATAAAGTCCAATAACTAAATGACTCTTAGGAGGTTTAAAAGGACTCTTAGGAGGACCAAGAGGAATTTTTAGGGGTCCAATAATAAAGAAAGATCTAATGGCCAGTTTTGTGTTCATAACCTCAAAGAATTTGACTTCTTGTTGATGATCTTCTATCAAGGGGGGTCTAGCTTTGACTTAGTATCTAAGAAATCCATTTTACTATCTTTGAAATAAAATGTATGATATCATCTTCTTTTTTTGCCATACCTTACTAAATGGGTAAAGCATTGGGAGAGGGAAAAACAAGATTGTCATGACACTCAACAATTTTACCTTTAATACTAAGGTACCTTCATCACAAATAGGAGAGAAATCAAGAGGACAACTATGATTGCCATGATCATCTATGATTGCATTCGCTTGCACCAAAACATTGTCACAAGTGGGAGAGATGTTGGGAGATGAGTGGAGAATAGGTAAATTGATGTTAAGAAATATGTCATTGATCTCATCCTCTTGTGCCATGGTATCCTCCAAAGTGGGGGGGTTTACAAGATTCTCATGACTCTCAATGCTTAGGTCTTCTGACACCAAGATACCTTCATCACAAATATGAGAGGTATCAAGAGATGAATACTTATGATTTTCATGATTATCCATGATTGCATCCTCTTGCACCTAAACACTCTCACAAGTTTGAGAGATATTAGGAGATGAGTGAAGGAAAGGAAAAATTATATTAAGAAATGTGTCAATTTTATTTTCTTGCATGAAGGTGCTCTCATCATTAGGAAAGATACTAGGAGAATGACCAATATGTTTGTTAATGATCTCATTTGTTTTCCCTAGATTGTAATCATAGCTAGGGAGATTGTACTTATGAAAACCATGCTTTATCATATCAAATCCACATCTTTCAAAAGGAAACATGTTGCTATCTTCCATATATATTTTGAATGTGTTGTATTAACCTAGGGCTTTGATTTTGTGTAAAAATGAAAATCAATCTATCCAATTTATATAATGCTTTAGTAAATGTGAACAATTAGCGTACATATATGATAATTTTCAATATTGAAATGGAACATTTTTTTCCAAATTTGCAACAAATCAAGAAATTAACACTTTTCTTGCACATGCCATAACATTTTTTTGGAATTTCAAATCAGAGAGTTGAAAGTACAAATAAACTAAGAATGCAAAGAAAGAGATATGAATAGAATTTTATTGAGACACCTGTACAAGGATAGAGTTGCCCAAGGGCATCTGAATCCTTGTTAAGGGTTCTAAAAGCTAAAAATTTTATTTTTTATGTTGTTTAATGTTCCTATATTTTTTGTTTGCAAACAAGCTGAACATATGATATTTTATAGATTTTACCCAATTTAGGATAGTGTAATACAAGATGCAAGTGTGTAAAAAAGGTGAATCTTTTTTGACAAGTATTAACGAAAATTTTACATCTAAAATGCAATTATTTATTGATTCTAAGATTCCACAACCTAAAAATGATGATTTTGATGCAAACTTGAAACAAAACAATATAATTTTTCCACTTTTTAGGTTTAAATGAAAGATATAATTCAAATGAAATAAAAAATTTAAAAATTTTACCACCAAATGAATGCAAATTAGATATAAATATGACTAAAAAATACCCTAATTTAACTGATGATGTAATGTATGATGCAAATATGAAACCCCAAATGAAAGATGTAAAAAAATGCAATGCAACACCTACATCTAGGGTTTGAAAGACTACTGGATCAAAAAAAATGTGATGTTACCATGTCAGGTTCACCAAAATGAAACATAAAAATGTGGCTACCCTAAGTTTAATTCCTAAAACCTAAGGTTACCGGATCATCGTTTCTAGAATTTGATTAGGATGCAAATCAACAAGGTACATAGATTGACTTTCAACCTCCAAGGTGAGTCATTTAGACCTGGATCTACATCTTTTTGAGTCTAAGGAGTGAATTGGAAATGATTTGGAATGATTCTATCCTAATGATCCTATATGCCTTAATACATAAATTATAAAATCTCGACAATTGATAAATAGAAATAGTCAAGGTTTGATAGATTTAGAAGGTGTAGATGAATGTGTGCCAACCTAGAAAATTTAATCTAGTTATGCCTATAAGGACTAGATGACCCTTGGGTGAATGGGTCTTTGTAGGGGTATCTTGATCAACTTTTGGGGTCCTCTAGTGCTAGATCTGAGCTTCTATTTTTTTCCTACAAATTAGCTGGAATGTGGTTAATAATTCTATAGGTGAGTTTTTGTGTCATGAAAATTTTTGTTACAAAAAATGAAACAATGCAAAATTTACCTTGAATCCCTCCTCAATCCTCTTGAAACATGCAACTTGCACATTCATAAATATGGAACATGGTGTACCATATAAGGGATTGCCTTAGTTAAACCTTGTGTAAGTGTTCCCACTTCCACAATGTTAATGTTAGTGATAAAACCTTAATGGAAAGGATTGAAATTATGAAGGAAAAAAATGTTACAACACACTACTCTTCAATGGATTCCTTTAATTACTAAATTAATACACATCTCTTCAAGGATTTGGATCTTTCTTGATATATTTTCTTGAATTATTGAAGACTTGGAGAACTACAATAATGTTAGCCTTCAAAAGATAATATGAACACACATAAAATTTGACATAATTTTGGATCTTGAATTGCTAGAGACTTCAAAATGCTGCTCTTAACTTGCTCTTAAATTCTCTTGATGTTCACCTCTATCTAGTTAATAATCCTTGGATTACAAATGGTGAAATGACTAGGTATTTATAGGTGTTTATCGTATTTCCCAAAAAATAGATTGTGAATGACACTTCATATTTTAATTTTGGATGTTAAAATACCACCAAAAACATATTTAATTTGTGTCCTTGCTAAGAAGGGTGACCCAGTCACCCATGGGTGAATGGGTCTTTGTCCAAATTTCTAGGATACTTAAATTCAAGGACAATTCAATGATTGTACGTATTTTTTCAATGCTTTTCCTCATTAAAAAAATAATAAAAATTAGTCTTTGGAATGCATAATTTGAAAATTTAGAAGCTTAATTAAGTCCAATAAATTAGGGAGCCAAAACATAGTGTAAAATTATAAAGGTATACAATTTTCTACACTATAGTTGTATATCTTTTCTTTTCTTGAGATAATTTTTGTATTACAAATGCAATTGGATGGTCTTTGTTTCCATATAGTTGTGTTATTATTTATCCTATTTCTATCTGAGAGGTGTCCACATGTAAATGGAAAGGGACTATGCAATCAGAGAATACCAATATGTGAGTCTCTGAAATTATTTGTTTTAGTGTAAAAGAGTGTTGACACTGTTCTGTCCAATTTATTGTTTTGTTTGTCTTCTTCTTTAGGAGTTCTTCCACTTTCTCAACTAATGTGTCATATCCTCTAATAAATTTCTAGTGATAACTAGTCTAACCTAAGAATTTTTTTACTTTTGATGTTTTCTTAGCTAGTGGGAAGATCATGGTCAATGATACCTTCATAAGTTTCACCATTAGTCACTTCTTTTAAATAATATGTCCTAATAGTGTGACAAAGGGTACTACAAATATTTATTTTTGATATTCAATTATATTTGCATGTTTTTGCATCTTTCGAGCATTATGTAGATTGTTCAAGAGTGTCATTTAATCATCCAATATACTATCCAAGATAATATATATGGACTTCCAAGAACTCATGAATAAAATGGGTATGTGCAGGATCATCATCGAAAAGATAGGCCCTTAAGTGGCAAAAAAATCAGAAAAATCAGAGTTAGAAAACTTGACATAAAAATTTGAATAGGTTATCTATATTATTTCAAAAATATGTAAGAATATAATCTGTAGAAAATTGAATGTAGTTTCTAAAATTCTAGGTTTCTTTTAAAAAAAGAAAAATATATTTGGTGAAAATTTGAAATTTCAATGCAATAGTACTTATATTTCATCAAAAAAATAAGTAGGTGTTTGTCTGACCACCCTAACCACAATAATTTATGATAATATTTTCTTATAATATTTTAGATATAAGTAGAGGACTCATGTCCCAATGTGATGCATATTTTTTTTGTAATTTTTTTTCAAGTAAATAATTAATTATGAAATTTTTATTAAAACTTTTAAAAAATATAATAACTCGTATGTTTGACCACCTTAACTTGGTCAAAACTTCATGAAATTCCTTTTTTTTTAATCCTATAGTATGTGAAGTATGTTTCAGATTCAAAAAATGTGATACCATTTGAAAGTTATAGATTTTTTTAATCAACCTATCAATTTGGACATTAGTTGTAATTCAAATAGAAAATGAATAATAATTATTTATTAAATTCAAAGTAAAGCATAATTTATATTGGTGGAAAGCTTAGAATCTCCTTTAAAAACCCTTTTTGTTTCATCAATTTTGGGTAAAAAAAAGGTCATCAGCCACATGGGCCATCATATCACTTACTTATCACCACTTTTTGGCCCATGATGATCCTGCACATACCCAAATATGTGAAAATATTGAACATTATTTGACAAAATATTGTTGGAGCATTTTTCAAACCAAATGGAATGTTTGTGTAGATAAATGATCCCATTTTTTCATAAGAGTGGTTTTTGGTTAGTCTTCTTATTAGATCTATACCTTCTAATATCTAGAGAATCCATTAGCGAAGGAGTAAAAAAATATCATGTTCAATTAAAAAGTTTCAAAATTTTCTAAAAGAAGATGAGTTGGCTACCAACAAGGATGTCACATAGATAGTTTTTGAGTGAAAGGGTTTTGAAAAAAAAACCCTTCCAATTAAAAACATACATGCACATTGAGTCATATTTAAATTTGAAAAAAATAATTTTTATTTAGCTTTGTTTTAGATGAGAGGTTTCACCTGAAACTTTATCTGCTAAAAATCTAGGCCATGTAGTTTCAGGGGAAACTATTTCTCTCGAAATAGTTTAGGATGAAACTACATGTCCTAGAACTATTTAGTTGTCTAAAAGTGTGACATATGTTTTTCCTTTTAGCCCATTATATTTATTTATTGATTTAATTGAACTATCGAATCTAGAATCAAAATACAATTTATTTGCATAGAAAAAATGAAAATCTAATAGACTAAAGACATATCTAGGAAGGGTAGAATTTTGTTTACCTTTCCTTCAAATTTGAAGCCAAAATAGGAGGTCAAGGGTGGTAATGCCTCTATCTAAGAAGTAAAAATCAAATATATAGCCTTAAGGGTGCAACATACAAGTATGCACTACAACTTCCTACATTGTAATTTTCCATCTTTGGATTTGAACTTACAAAATCTAAACAAAGAGAGTAAAAGGGCTAGCTATATAGTAATTTTCCTTGGTCAAACCCCATTTTGGTATTTCTACTACCATGGATAGCCAATTTATTGATGGATAAGTGTGTGCTCTTAACCTTAAGTGTATATAAAGTTGTAATGAGCTAAAATGGTAAAATCCCTACTTGAGTGTGTTAGATAAGGATTCTAAAATAACATGAATAGGGTCAAATCAAGAGAAATTCCAATACCCTATGGAAAACCCAAAAATGAATGAAATACATTATGGTACCAAGTAGATCAAAGTTTTAAGACAAGAACAATTTGAAAAAAATAATCATTAGGTGCTTGAAGGGAGCTAAAAATTTCTCCAAAACCTAGATTCCATCATGTCCTTCCATTGGTATCAAACTCAAATTATTGTGACAACTTGAATAAGTCTAAAAAATTCTTTTCAAAATAATAAAATGTGATGAATAATTTATAGATCTTCATTGTAATTAATTTATTTCCCTTAGTTTGATATAATAATCAATATTTTTTAAGTGAAATATAGGAGTAAATTAAATTGTAGACTGACTCATTTAAATTTAAATTTAAATTTTAGGATTAATTGACCACCAAGGCTCAAATCTAAATTCACACTCTAAAATTAGAGACTGACATAAAATAAAATAGATAACTTGTTGATAAAAACCCCTAGACTAGGGTTCTAGTACCTCTACCCAACCCTTTTTCACTCTTTCAAATTTGGTTCATAATTCAAGGGTCAACTTAATTAGGACTCATTCAAAAAGCAAGCATTTTCTAGGTTTATTTTGTGAAATATGATTGAAAAGGTACTCTTGAGGGTATCACTGACATGTTCTCCTTAGTTGATAAGAAATAACAAGTCTAGGGAATGTCTCTAAAATGCATTAATGTATTTTATTATCATAAATTAGCATAAGGAAAATGGTATCCACATAAGTAGAACATTGCACAAACATATCAGTAGATAGAGTATTTTCAAAGTTTTGTTTATTTTTTTATTTAAATGAATGGAAAGTGATCCGCTAATTTTTATGGGAAACTATTAAACCTTGGGAATCTTAATAGAAGTATTTCCCGATGGATTTCATTAGGAAAGATATCACAAGGTGTACATATTGAATTTCAACCTCAACGGTTAGTCAACAAGACCTAAATCTTAGTCCTTGGAACAATAGGAAGGATATAGAAACAAATGAAAAATATTTGATACACTCAAACCAAAATGAACAATAAGTGTAAGAAATATGAACAATAACCCAAATGAAGTTGGCCACACTTCAAAGGATCAATCAAGAAGAATACCATCCACATGAATAAAGAAGTATTTCAACATGTGAAAGAAGACAACTTAATCAAATGATGATCCATGAATGAATTGATCTAGAATCTTTGAGATGATTTACAATTGTACAAGAGCCTTGCTTATATAGGCAAGTAAAGAGGAGGTTAGATAACCACCTTAGTTGCAAACATTAAATTCCTAATACATAATTTTAAATGCATGAGAGAAATATTAAATACCTAGATAAATACATGCCTATTAATGATATATGGCCCCATTAAATACTAGTTTCTTGAATGCTACCTAGGAAAAAAACTCCTAAGTAAACTTATTAATGTTGTGAATAGCTCATCACTAATAACTAGTTAGGAAATAACCCATTCACACTAACACCCCCCATAAGTGTGGGAGTGTAGTTATGATGCAAATGATACAATATGATGGGTCTTGACTACTAGGCCATGTTAGGTACCCATGTACAAATGAATATTCAATTTCTTACAAATAGAGAAAAGGAAAAAATGTCATGGGATGAAACTCCTCCCAAAAAAAGATACATAATGAAAAATCTAATGCTAATCATGTACAAGTAATGGAATTTTTGTATGTAGGTCTCAACATCAATACCCTCAAAGAGCTGCATCGATCACAAGAGTACAATAATCAATAGTCCCCCATAAGAGGGAAATAGAGAGACTATGACCCTCACAATATTTAATCACCTATAAAAATGGTAAGCTTTGGTCGGCAATGGGAGTTAACTCTGGTTGAATGGTCCAAGTGGGCTAAAAAAGGTATTAATACCCTATATTGGTTAACAAAGAACCTGCAAATCAGCAAAAAAAATCTTTGACCATAGATTTTAATGTTGCTGGTGGAAGTTTAAATCTACCAAAAACTATGTGTTGACAATATTTAAAAAATATCACCAAATCTACAAATTTATCCAAACCACCAAATGAATATGATATCTTCCAAAATATTTCCCCAATAAATATAATTCTAGACAATAAATTTTAATAATTTTAAAAAAATATTAAACTCTATGTACAAAAAAAATTTAAAATATATATGCCGAGATAGAAAAATATTTCAACCACTAATTCAATGAATATGCCCTCAATAATTTTTTTCCCAACTATAGAAAAAAAACTATATGAGCTTGAGAAATGAATTTGTTTTGAACCAACAATATGATATGCTGACCAAAGGAGGATAATTTTTTCTTTGTAATTCTACAATTCGTACCTTTCCCCTTCAATATTGGTGCAAAAAACCTTTGATGGCTTTTGAATGATGAAGCCTAATTTTGACAAATGGGAAGGCATTCCTTAGATTTTTCGGACCTTCTGAACACAATGGTGGGGTCTTATCTGACCCAAAGTGCCTTAGAAATCAGTTTCCTCCTAGATCAGAACAACTAGCACTTCATGAAAACCCTTCAACCTACGATAGTCTGCTTAGCTCAACTTCTCGATATGAGATGGATCTCCTATGGACTAAGCTCCGATACCATGTTGTAAATATGAACAATAACCCAAATGAAATTGGCCACAATTAAAATGATCACCAAGAAGAATACCACCCAAACGAATAAATAAGTGTTACAACATAAGCAAGAAGACAAGTTGATGAAATGATGATCTGTGAATGAATTGATCTAGAATCTCTGAAATGATTTACAAATGTACAAGAGGCTTGATTATATAGGAAAGGAATGAAGAGGCTAGATAACCACCTGAGTTGCAAAAATTAAATGCTTAATACATAATTTTAAATGCATGAGAGATATATTAAATTCCTAGATTTAACTACATGCCTATTAATGAGATATGGCCCCATTAAATACTAGTTTCTAGAATACCACCTAGGAACTAAATCATAAGTAAACTTATTAATTTTTTGAATATTTAATCACTCATAAATGGTTAGGAAATAACCCCATTCAAATTAACAATAAGTCCTAATACTTAAAATTCAATTTCCCAAATGTACAGAAATGAAAATGATAGTTTGTAGGCAGATTTGAGAAAGGTATTAACACATGTACCTATCACCATAAATTTTGTTTAAGGGGTGTATAGGGACTCATTTACCCCTCGTGGAGTGGTTCTTATCCTAGGATCCAAAATAAATTTTAACAGTCGTCTGATGTTGGATCTTGGATCCTATTTAGCATAGGTCCCACTATTGGAGAGTCAAAAATAAAGTTTGCAACTTAGTTTCTATGGCTTGAAAACAATGATGACAACTTGTGTAACAATGTGAGATTTCTTCTCCAAGATCTCTTCAATTATTAGATTCAACATATAATTTTCACATGCATAAAGAGGAAAAAATGTGTTTTTTTAATGGTGGTTTTCCTTGGACCCCAAGTTTGGTAATTAAACCTTGATAGAAAGATAATGACAAAGAAGAATGAAATGATGAATTAACACTTGATTTCTACAGATTCCCTTAGAGGAATGAAGTCAAACAAATCTCTTTATGGAACTTGATCTTTCTTTGTTGATTGCTTTGGATGCTTGAAATGTGTGGATTCTTTAGGATAAAAAAAGCATATTAGCCTTCACAAGATGACATGAACACACATAAACTTGAACATGATGTTAGTATCTTGCTTTTTGAAATAAATGTCTAATAAATCTACTCTTCCAATTTCTTGACAATGATATTTTCTCAATAGGATTGCTCTCATACTATGTGTTGCTAGTTCTTAGATTTCAAATGATTAAATGACTGTGTATTTATAGGTGTTTATCTAATTTCCTAAAAGTTAGATTTAGGTGTGTGTAGGATCATGATGGGCCAAAAAGTGGCAATATGATGGGTATTTGTAGGGTATGTGGCTTACGAACTTTTTTTTACCCAAAATTGATGAAATGAAAAGGGTTTTTAAAGGACATTCTCAACTTTCCACCAATATAAATTATGCTTTACTTTGAATTTAATAAATAATTATTATTCATTTTCTATTTGAATTTATGACTAAAGTCCTGATTGATAGGCTGATTGAAAAATATCAATAGCTTTCAAATGGTATCATATTTTTTGAATCCAAAACATGCATCACATTCTATGCTTTGCATACTATAGGATCAAAAAAAGAAAAGTTTAATTTCATGAAGTTTTGACCAAGTTAAGGTGGTCAGAGATACGAGTTTTTATATTTTTTAAAAGTTGTAATAAAAAAATCATAATTAATTATTTACTTGTTAAAAAATTACAAAAAAAATATGCATCACATCTGGACATGAGTCCTCTACTTATGTTTAAAATATTATAAAAAAATATCATCATTTTATTATGGTTAAGGTTGTCAGACAGATACCTACTTCTTATTTTTTCCCTGAAATTTAAGTACGACTGCATTGGAATTTCAAATTTTCACCAAATAGATTTTTTTTTAAATAAACCTAGTAGTTTAGAAACTACATTTAATTTGCTATAGATTCTATTATTACATATTTTTGAAATAATATAGATAACTTATTCAATTTTTTACGTCAAGTTGCCTAACTCTGATTTTTCTAATTTTTTTGCCACTTAAGGGCTTATTTTTTCCATGATGATCCTACACATACCCATTCTAAAAGTTGACAATTGAAAGTTGAATTTGAATCATTAAAATACCACCAAAAACATATTTAAAAATGGGTATTGGAATTGAAAGGAATCCCATTCACCCATGGGAAAATGGGTCTTGGCCTATAAGTCTAGGACAGGCATATTCCATGGGGTAAACCCACAAAACTGGTTTACAATTCCATTTAGAAAGGATAAATGCATTTTCAAATGGAAAGAACTTTAGGCGGTTCGCTAGAATCCCCCTTCTAGCGAACCCCCCTTTAATGGGTTTTATTTCTTAATTGCATTAAAGAGGGGTTCACTAGAAGGGGGGGTTAGAGTGAAACCCTTGGTTCTAGTGAACCCTGGTTCACTAGAACCCCCCTTTTTTCTCCTTCTCCCCCTCTGGCACCAAATTTTTGTAGAAATTTTCCCTTTGAAGCTCGATTTGAGGATGAAAATGGAGGAGAATTCATCGACCCAACTAGATGATGGTGGTCCTCGGAACAAGCTATCCATTGAATATAATTTTAATATATTTTGGTTTTATTGTGTATTTGTTTTTTTAGTTTGATTAAACATTGGTTTTTCACTGAAAATCAAGCTCTTTGTTCTGCACATGTGAAAAAATAGAGTATTATCAACATAAATTCTAAAATATATGTGGAGGCTAGGTATTGATGTCCTTGATCTAGTTAAAAAAAATGATTTTCAATACATACGAAAAAAGTTATGTTGTATACGGTCTACCTATGTATGAATTGTAATTGGTTTGACTTCAAAACTTGATTAAGGAAAAAATATTCAATAAAACACTATGAAACCAAATTAAAGGGCTAGATATCATAGTTATAAATTTAAATAGGAAAAAAATAGAATTTTATCATTCATAGAAAAAAGTCATGTCGTATATGGTGAGCATCACTCCTTAAAAATGGTGTTTACTAATAAAAACTAGTTTTCAAAGGAGATGGAAAAAGAAGTGCAATATGATTCCAAAAATGTTGAAAAATAATTATTAGAATCTATAAACAAAATTTCACAAATCACTAGTTTGCATCATCTTTAAATTCCTCATGGTTTAGCTACTATAGGTACCCAAAAGTGAAGATTTAGTTAGAAAAAATCAGTTTAGTGTCTAGTTTGGCCAAAAATTCTAAACTAGTATTGTGGGATCACCCCATGGTGATTTAATTATTGATTTCATTTATTTAATGTTGGTTATCCTTTTGAAAAATACAAAAAATAAGGCTTTGAAATGCATAATTTTGAAAATCAGGAGCTTAATTAAGTCCAATAGATTAAGGGACCTAAACATAGTGTGAAATTATAAAGGATACAATTTTCTACACTACATTTTTTCCTCACTTTAGTGAGAGTATGAACTTATGCTTAGATTCACACTAAAGTAGACAACTATATGTCAAGAGTGGTCTAAGTGCACAAATGTTAATGAGATGGGATGGCAAGGATCAAGAAGGATGATCAAGCCCCTAGGAGAAAAGGACATGTAAATTTGGGTAAGTTATGTGTAACAAGACAAGATACATAGTCGTAAAATGTCATATACAATGCCAAAATGAAAAAAAGAATGGACTAACAAGTTTGTTACACCACATCCAGAAAATATGCTCATAAGGGCTAGTGTAGTCCATTATACACTAGGAGATACCCAAAGAAACAATGAGAAAAAACACCATGTCTACAACGTGTGTACCCATAAAAAGGTGGTTGATGTGTAAAGTCATCAAAAAAATGTGTACCCATAAGTTGGCCATACGAAAAGTTATACTCCCTGATAAATTTTATAAGGTTCCACAAAATCATCAATGTGTTATGTCACTGCTACACTAATTTCAACTCCTATGAAAAAAAGTGAAGAATAATGTCAAACTAAAAATGAAACTCACCTTAGGAGGTGCAAATTCCAAATTTAAATAATACCAATGTATTCCCCCACTTTAAAGAAATTTCTAAACACCATGTTGTGAGAAATTACTCTAAAGTAGAAAATGATAAATACTAATTTATAAAAAGGGAAATGGCATCTTATTTGAAAAGGCCTATGCCAATGATATGTTTCAAAATAAAGGTGCATCATGAGAAAGAGGTTTTCCCCCACATGCAATCTCAAAAGATAACACATAAGTGATCTATGGATTCATGGTTAGTGGATGCATTTTCTACAATGATATAATAGAACTTATAATCATCATCATTCCCCAAATACTTCATAAAACAACAAACACAAAGAGTGAAAGAAAGAAAAACTTTTGGGTCAACGTGGAAGAGACTTAGATGTCTCAATTCCTTGCATCATCCCCAAAAGGAAAAAAAAAGAAAAAAAAAAGACAATATTAATGACAGATATTTACAAGAATATAGATACAAAGAGAAGAATGCCACAACAGATTCACTTCATTTGTATCCTTGCACGCATGGAGTAACAAGGTCCATGCAAAGAAAACTCGTAGACATAAGGACTTACCAAGTAGCACAGTATGAGGTATCACATTACATATATACAATCACAAAGAACATAAAGAGAAAAGAAAGAAATTATGTCACATGTCATCCAACCTAAAGCAAGTTGTTTGCATCCCAATCTTTCTCATCATATATGGAAGGAAGATAACTGGAAAAATGAGCACAATGTGCCATACTAGGACAATCACTAGGTTCAACACATGGTGGGTCACTATTTTTTGGAGGATCATTATGGTTTCCCCTGTCTTAATTCATAGAAGTGGAAAAAAATAAATTCAACTCATTATACACTTCATAAATTTTATCAATCTCATCATCATCCAAGTTAATCACAACAGTTGGTCTAATGAAAATGTTCTAATGCAAGAATGAAAATAATGAAGGTGTTTTCATTGATGTCAACTATTCAATTGGTTATCAATTGGTTGTTGTTGTCATTAAATCATGGATGCAGGTTATTGACTATATATGTTGAGGATATTGAGAAAATTGTATTGAAGAAATGTTACATGTTTTCAATGGTTGCTATGAGTTTTGCTCCAGGATTTTCTCCTATGTTTGTGTGGTTCAAATATGTTTGTTGTAGTTCTTGGAAGATGTTATATCCATATTTTTGGCTATTGATTCATTGTACAGTGTGAGTTATGTTTACTAGTTGTGAACTATGGTTTTCTATGGTTCTAGCTGAGGTCTGGGTGAAATGTTGTTGGTATGGATTTCTCTTTGGTAAAGTCTTATGACTTGCGGTTCTAGAGTTGAGTTATTATGATTGTATTGAAGATAATTTTGGTATCTAGAAAATTCATGCTTAATTGTTCTATATTTTTTATACTAGTTTGGCCAACCCTGTGTTGAACACTGTCTTCGAAGTTAATGAAGTGTTTGTTTGGGTCACCAAAATTCTAATTCCACTATAGGATTTTTTCATGCTAACCTAATTTGAATTTAATGTTATACAGCTGAATTTGGATATGTTTCAAAGTTGAAGATGGTATAAATACATGATGATTTAGAGGTGAAAGATGAGACAAGAGATTATTCTAAATAAATAGATTAGATATATGCGAGATAGATGTGGATCAGTGAATGTGTGTGATGTGTGGTAGATCAATGGAAAGCCTAAATGTTGAGTATCTGAATGCAGTGAGAAGTCTAAGGTGTACTCTACTATTCATGCACTTTTGCAAGTGGTTGAGAAAACTGAGGTGTATTTCAATCATTTCCCAAATACTTCATAGAACAACAAACACAAAGGAAAGAATGACACATAGAGAGTGAAAGAAAAGAAAATATTCTGGGTCAACATGGAAGAGACTTAGATGTCTCAATTCCTTGCATCATCCCCAAAAGGAAAACATAAGAAAAATAAAAGACAATATTAATGACAAATAGAATAATGTAGATACAAAGAGAAGAATGTCACAACAGATTCACTTCATTTGTATCCTTGCATGCATGGAGTAACAAGGGCCATGCAAATAAAACTCGTAGACATAAGGACTTACCAAGTAGCACAGTATGAGGTATCACATTACATATATACAATCACAAAGAACATAAAGAGAAAAGAAAGAAATTATGTCACATGTCATCCAACCTAAAGCAATTTGTCTACATCCCAATATTTTTCATCATATATGGAAGGAAGATAACTAGAAAAATGATCACAATGTGCCATACTAGGAAAATCACTAGGTTCAACACATGGTGGGTCACTATTTTTTGGAGGATCATTATGGTTTCCCCCATCTTAATTCATAGAAGTGGAAAAAAATAAATTCAACTCATTATACACTTCATAAATTTTAGCAATCTCATCATCATCCATGTTAATCACAACAAGATGTCTAATGAAAATGTTCTATTGAAAGAATGAAAAGAATGAAGGTGTTGTCATTGATGTCAACTACTCAATTTGTTATCAATTGGTTGTTGTTGTCATTAATATCATGGATGCAAGTTATTGATTCTATATGTTGAGGACATTGAGAAAATTGTATTGAAGAAAGGTTATATGTGTTTAGTGGTTTCTACAGATTGTGCTTTAGGATTCACTCCTATGTTTGTGTGGTTTAAATATGCTGATCATGGTTATTGGAAGCTGCTATATCCAGATTTTTGGCTACTGATTTGTTGTACAGTGTGAGTTATGTTCACTAGTTGTGAACTATGGTCTTTTGTAGTTCTGGTTGAGGTATCAGTGAAATGTTTTTGGTTTGGATTTCTCTTTGGTAAATTGTTATGAATTTTGGTTCTAGAGTTGAGTTTTTATGATTGTATTGAAGATAATTTTTGTATCTAGAAGATTCATGCTTAATTGTTCTATATGTTTTAGATTGGTTTGTCCAATCTTGTGTTTAACAATATCTTCAAAGTTCATGAAGTGTGTTGGACCTATTTGGGTCCCCATCAAGAATTTTTTTGGGTTTCCCTCATTCTAATTCCACCCTAGGATGTTTTGGTGCTGACCTAATTTGAATTTAATATTGGATAGCTGACTTTGGATATGTTTCAAGGTTGAAGATGGTATAAATACATGAAGAGTTAGTGGTGAAAGATGAGACAAGAGATAAGTGCAAAGAAATAGATTAGATAGATGTGAGATAGATGTGAATCAGTGAGTGTGTGTGATGCAAGTGTGGAAAATTAGTGCAAATCCTAAATGTTGAGTTTCCAGATGCAGTGAGAAGAAGGTGTACTCTACTATTCATGCACGTTTGCAAGTGGTTGAGAAAATTATGGTATGTTTCTCTGTTGCATTGAGATTGTCTTCTCTCTATAACATATCTCTTCTATCTTCTTTGCATCTCTATAGTAGTGATCCCTCCAGGTTGTTAGCCCTATAGGATAGAGAGTCTTGATCCAAAAAGTGAGTCTTTGTTTTGTAGTGAGCCTTGTTTCTAAGGAAACGAGCCTTTGTTAATTGGTTTTCATATTCTCTATAGTGTGATTTAATCCTCATTGTGGTTTTTCTCTTATTGGGTTTCCCACATAAATATGGTGTTATTGTGTTTCTGTAATTATTTTCAATTTCTCCACTTGCACTTAATGGTTAATCATTTTAGTAATGTTAAGGATTAGTTCTGGTGAATGAATTAAGGTTTAAATTTGTGACAACTAATTCACCCCCCTCTCAATTTTCTTCTTCAACAATTGGAATTAGAGCTTAGTTCCTTGGAGTAGAGGTTAAGCGCTAAAGTAAGTTCTAGGATGGCTAGAAAAATTAATTATGATTATTTGAGGTTTGATGGAACTAATCATGCTATTTGTAGGATACTGGTGGAAGAATATTTGGAGTACTATGGATATGATGTGGAGAAAGCTTACCAGAATTCTCACACTCCTACTAATGGTCCAAGCACAACTGATGAGATCAAGGCACATGAAGCAAACAATAAGGTGAAGTAATTTTTTTAGAAGAATAGTCTTATACATTCCAAGCTGATTCAGGTTTAGAATTTGAAGACTACTAAGGAAGTATGTGATTCTTTTAAAAGGGTGCATGAATTGTATGAAAGAGTCAAAGAGGAAAAATTCCAAAACTTGGATACATAGTTTGAGCTCCTACATATGTTTGAAGATGAGAATGTTAAAGCTTATGTACAAAGATTAGATGCGATAGTAGCTAGAATGCAAGGACTTGGTGCTACTATAGATGAAACCATGATTGTTAAGAATATTCTTAAAACTATCCTTGATGCTTACAATGAAAAGGTATGTGCTATTGAAGAGAGTATATATTATAAGACTTTTAATAAAGATTTTTTGTTGGGATCTTTGACATCTTATGAGATGAGGAAGCCAAATTTGAGAAATGGATTACAAAAAGAGACTGCTTTTAAGACTACAACAACTAAAGATACAGATGAAGAAAATCTTGATGAAGTATAATCTAACCTTGTGAGAAGGATGAGGAAAGGTTCTGAAAAGTATGAAGGTAAGTTACCCTTTAAATGCTTTAGCTATGGAGAAATAGGTCATTATGTTGCAAGGTGTCTGGAATGAGGTAAGAGGAATAAATAAAGATATGAGAAAGAAAAGAAAGGTAAGAAGATCAACAAGGCATATTACGTGAATGAAAATGCTAGTATATCTGATGAGGATTTTGATTATGAAGATCCTAATGACAATGAATGCTTGTTCTTGGCTATAAAAGATGAACCTACTTTTGCTAGTTTTGAGAAATAGATGAATTAATGCCCTTCGAAGAAAGAGAAAAATGAAGGTATTATAATCTCTACCCTACATGCTAAATAGTAAAATAACTATTGGGTTGTTGATAGTGGTTGTTCACATCACATGAATAGTGACAAGAGTAAGTTTTTCAAACTTAAAAAATATGATGGAGGCTTGGTTATGTTTAGAGATGATACTAGTGCTAAAATTTGTGGGATAGGTTTAGTAAGATTTGATGGAAAGCATAATACTAATGATGTCTACTATGTTAAGGGTTTAAGCCATAATCTCTTGAGTGTTGGAAAAATGTGCGGTAAAGGATATAATATTATATTTGAGGATGAGAGATGTGAGATCAAGAAAGGATCCAAAAATGTGATTGTTGCAAGAAATAAATTTGAAGGAAATATCTATCAACTTAAGGGTGTTGATGGGAAATGCTTTATGAATCAAACTAGTGAAAGTTGGTTGCGGCATTGGAGAATGTGTCACATGAATTTTTATAACTTGGTGAGGATTAGTGTAGTTCAGGCTGTGAGAGATTTACCAAGGATTACAAAGCATGTTAATGCTATTTGTAGGAATTGTCAGTTTGGAAAGCAAGCAAGAAGTCGTTACATATCAGTGGAACAATCTACTACTGGACTCTTGGACTTAATTCATACTAATTTCTATGGTCCTACAAGAGTGAGAAGTCTACAAGGTGAATGGTAGTTTATGCTTTTGATTTATGATTATTCTAGATATGTACATGGGTTGCATTTCTTAGAGAGGTCTAATTTATTAGACACATTCAAGACATTCAAAGCTATGGTTGAAAATGAAGTGAATTTAAGGATAAAATGGTTAAGGTGTAATAGAGGTGGAAAATTCACCTCCCATGAGTTTAATTTGTTTTCTAAAGTGCATGGAATAAAGATAATTATTTTCTCCAAGAACTCAATAGAATGGAGTTGTTGAAAGAAAGAACATAAAAATTCAAGAGGTCGCTAGATCAATGATTACTGAAGTTGGTTTATTAGAAGTTTATTGGAGAGAAGCTATTCATACTACTATTTATGTATTCAATGAAGTTCAGGCAAAATAAAATAGTACACAGCCCCCTATGAGCTATTGTGTGGAAGAATTCCTACTGTTAATTATTTTAAGGTATTTGGAAGCAAATGCTATATCAGAAGAGATGAAGAAACTTTAGGAAAGTTTGATAAAAGAAGTGATGAAGGCATTTTTCTTGGATATTCTACTAAAAGAAAAGCTTACAAATGTTTCAATAAGAGACTGAGAAAGATTGTAGAGAGTGCAAATTTCAAGGTTGATGAAACAATGAAGAATTCAATTGATGTGGATTGATAAGTATCTGATGAACCTGATTGTGTAAGAATTGAGGAAATTATGGAAGAGCAGGAAAAGGATGAGAAAGAAAAGTAGAATGAAGAAAATGAAAGAGAAGAAGAAGCTGTGGTGGTGTCCCCTAAGACACCTAGATATGTGGAGAAGAATAATTCAGAAATTTAGATCATTGGAGACAAGACAAAAGGAGTAATGACAAGAAGCAGAGCTGCTACTAGTGAGATAAATCTATGCTTATTTTCTAAGATTGAACAAAAGACTATAAGTGAAGCATGTAAAGACTAACATTGGATAGAAGCTATCAAAGAGGAACTTATGCAAATTGAGAAGAATCAAAATTGGGAATTGGTCCCAAGACCGACAGATAAAAACATTATTGGATCAAAGTGGGTATTCAAAAATAAGTTGAATGAGAATGGAGAAGTGGTTAGAAACAAAGCAAGGCTTGTGTGTAAGGGTTACTCACAAGTAGAAGGCATAGATTTTTAGGATAATTTTTCTCCGATGGCAAGAATGGAAGCTATAAGGATGTTCTTAGCATTTCCCACTCATAAATATTTCAAGGTCTATTGAATGGATGTCAAGTCTTCATTTTTGAATGGTGAGCTAGAAGAAGAGGTCTACATGGAACAACCAGAAGGATTTTAGTTGTCTGATCAATGAAATATGGTGTGCAAATTGATGAAATATTTATATGGATTGAAAAAAACTCCTAGATCTTGGTATGAAAAATTAGAGAAGTATTTGATTCAACAAGGTTTGAACAAAGGTACAACAAATATTAATCTGTCTTTTAAAATTGAAAATGACAAAATCTTGATTACGGTTGTATATGTTGATGACATTATTTTTGGAGAAAATGAAACTATGTGCAAGATGTTTGTGGAAGAGATGTAAAAGTAATTTGAGATGTTTATGTTTGGAAAGATGAATTTCTTTCTCGGGCTACAAATTAATCAAATAGAGAAAGTAATTTTTATTTCACAATCTAAGTATGTGAAAGAGTGAAGAAGTTTAGGATGGATGGTTCAAAACTGGTATGTACTCCTATGAGAACTGGTTTCAAATTAGGTAAAGATGATGATTCACCTAAGGCTAATCAGAGCAAGTATAGATCTATGATTGGACTATTGTATTTGATTGCTACTAGACTAGATATTATGCATGTTATTTGTCTTGTGGCTATATTTCAAGATCCTTAAAAAACACATGTTGCTACTATTAAATGAAAATTTAGATATTTAAATGACACTCTAGATTATGGGTTATGGTATCCTAAGGATACTAAGTTTACACTAAGTGCTTATATAGATGCAAATTGGGTTGGATGTGTAGATGATAGAAAAAGTACAAGTCGTGGTACATTATTTCTTGGTTGCAGATTGTTGGCATGGTTGAGTAGAAAGAAATATTTAGTTTCCTTGTCTACTACTAAAGCTGAGTAAATTGTTGTTGCATCTTGTTGTACACAAGTTCTATGGATGAAATAGACATTGAAAGATATCACAGTGGTGTATGAAAATCCTATTTCTGTCTTCTATGATAACACAAGTACAATTAATATTTCAAAGAATCTATTGATGCACTTGAGGAAAAATCATATATCTATCATATATCATTTCTTGAGAGAGAAGGTTGTGGAGAATGAATTAAATCTTGAGTATGTCCCAACAAAGGATCAAATTGTTGATATATTTATGAAGGTTCTTGGTAAACATACTTTTAAGTATCTATGGGAGAAGTTGGGGGTCATTTCCCATCCTTTCTTGAACTAGATGCATATGGAGATGCATTATTCCAGTGGATCTATTGATCTATATTTCATCTAGACTATTGTTTTCATGGCTACCTCTCAGGGGGAGTAGGTAGTGCCATGTGTTTTCATTGTATGAGTATTATGTTTTTAATGTCAAAGGGGAAATCAATGTAAAATATCTTTTGCATTTCCAATGATTTCAAAGGGGGGGAGGAAGAATGTGAAAAAGAAGAGAGGAAGAATGTGAAAAATATTTTCTACTCAGGGGGAGAAACATAAAGAAAAATATTGAGAAGTGTAATTTGAGCTAGTATGTTGTCATTGATGGTTTTTCACATCATGTGTTGCCATTAATGAAAAAGGTGGATATTGTTGAAAGAATGAAAAGAATGAAGGTGTTTTCATTGATTTCAATTGGTCAATTGGTTATCAACTAGTTTTTTTTTTCATTAATATCATGGATGCAGGTTATTTACTATATATGTTGAGGATATTGAGAAAATTGTATTGAAGAAAGGTTACAGGTGTTTAGTGGTTCCTTCGGGTTTTGCTCTGGTATTTTCTCTCATGTTTGTGTGGTTCAAATATGTTGATCATGGTTGTTGGAAGCTATTATATCTAGATTTTTGGTTTCTAATTCATTGTATTGTGTGAGTTATGTTCACCAGTTGTGAACTGTGGTTTTCTGTGGTTCTAGTTGAGGTCCACGTGAAATGTTGTTGGTTTGGATTTCTCTTTGGTAAAGTCTTATTACTTGTGATTATAGAGTTGAGTTTTTATGATTGTATTGAAGATAAATTTGGTATCTAGAAGATTCACGCTTAATTGTTTTATATGTTTTACATTATTTTGAATGAGCTTGTGTTGAACACTATCTTGAAAGTTGATGAATCATGTTGTATGTATTTGGGTCACCATCAAGCATGTGTTTTCGCTTCCCATATTATAATTCCACACTAGGATGTTTTGGCACAGACCTGATTTGAATTTAATGTTGGATGGCCAAATTTGGATATGTTTCAAAGTTGAAGATGGTATAAATACAAGATGAGTTAGTGGTGAAAGATGAGACAAGATATAAGTGCAAAGAAATAGAGCAGATAGATGCGAGATAGATACAAATTAGCAAGTTTGTGTGATGCAAATGTGGCATATTAGTGTGAAGCCTAAATGCTAAGCTTTTAGATGTAGTGAGTAGAAGGTGTACTCTATCATTCATGCATGTCTGCAAGTGGTTGAGAAAATTGTGGTGGATTTATTTGTTGCATTGAGATTATCTTCTCTCTATAAAATATCTCTTCTATCTTCTTTGTATCTATGTGGCAGTGATCCCTCCAAGTTATTAGCCCTATTGGACAGTGAGTCCTAATCCAAATAGTGAGTCTGTATTTTTGCAATGAGCCTTGTTTCTTAGGCAGTGAGCCTTTTGTAATCAGTTTTGATATTATCTATAATGTGAGTTAATCCTCATTGTGGTTTATCCCTTATTGAATTTTCCACATAAATCTAGTGTTTTTTTTTTGTGTAATGATTTTCAATTTTTGTGCTTGCACTTAATGGTTAATCATTTTAGTAGTGTTAAGGATTAGTTCAAGTCAATGAATTAAGATTTAAATTTGTGACAATTGATTCTCCCCCCCTCTTAGTTGTCTTGTTCAAAATGTTCATCATATTTTGTTATTTTTCTTGTGTTTTAGAAGTTTCATGTTTTAGTGAAGGTGGATAATCATCATGCTTTGTTTGAGTTTTTTTATTTTTTTCTTCTAATTGATGAGAAATAACATGACATCTATGCCTACACTCTTTAGCATTTTAGTTTCTTCTTGCATGGTCTTGAAGTTGTGATGGAGTAGGAGTGGGTTTATCAACCATTGGTCTATTTTATTCCCTTAGGGGAGATTGAATTGAAGGGACCTCTATGGGTTGGGGAACCCCTTTCTCTTTAGGTTTATAAAATTGTTTGGTTTTAGGAGGCACAACTAGAATTGTATGGTTATCTCTTGGTCTCTTGTGGGGATATAGGTAGTGGAATATAATCATACTTATTTTATTTTGGTTCTAGCATAGGTTTATACACAACAATTGGAGTGGGAGCAACAACTATAGATCTTTCAATTTCAAGTTGTATATTGGCAAGATATAACTTTGATATACACTTCCCTTTAAACTTTTGATATGATCTAAAGAAGAAATCCTCACAAGGTCTAATATGTTTTGTAGGTTAAGACCAAAATAAATTCAATGAAAAGTTCCCATGAGAAGAAAAATGATTAAACCCACTATGTTGTACTATAAAAATTTTGTTGTCAAATGGAAATTTCAAGCATTTCAAAATGATTGACAAGACAATATTTATGGAGGGTAGCCATGGATAACCTAACTTCACATGGAATTTATGTGACATCGAGATGATGAAAAATGATGCATGTAATGTCTTTGGTCCAAATTTTAAAGGAAAAGTAATAAAACCTATCATAGGGTGAGTAAAACCATTATGTGTTTTGATCCATTATTTTGAATATTCATAAGAATCTTGGTGAATTTCAAGCACAAATAAGAATTCATCAGTGATCACATTCTCTACACATACAAGATCAATTAATATCCCATTTTTAGGCTTGTCATTGATCCTTCTAGCTATGTAAAGAGGACCATCAATTGCATGTTTTACTATATTACTATTTTAGAAATCAATGTCAAGAGAAAAGTTGGTTAGCCCTTACAAGGTTGAATGTAAATGTATCCAATCATAGTATTAGGGATATGATCCAAAATGGGTTGACTAGTGTCAACACTATGAGTTAAATAGTTTAAAAACTCAAGATTCATAACAAATGTACTAGTGCAGGATGCCATGAGTCTCAAAATTTGTCTTAGTGAACTCTTGGAAGTAGGACACAAGGTTGTGATACTCGTACAAGTTTCACCAAACCAAAGCACACCCAAAATGTGTTGAATACACCGAATACTGAGAGGGGTGTGAATCAATATTATGCTAACACAATTAATTTATAACCATACAATTACTAACACATATCTAGCTGCAACTATAAACCAAAGAATAAAAGAAATCATAACTTCTCATAACACATTGACAGAAGATTTTTACATGGAAAACCCAAAATGGGAAAAACCACAGTGAGGATTAACTCACAATATATTATAACTGGTTGGAAGGTATTATAGGGCTCACTACCATGACACACTATCCTTGAAAGACTCACAACTTGAATACAAAATGGCTTATTGCAAGGATACAAAAGTAAGACTCACTGCTAAAAGATAAACTGAAGAAGTACACCTTCACAATGTTGAAATCAATTCTAGTTAAGCTCTAGAGAATAAAAATCTTGCTCTGATTGTAGGTATACAACAATTATCAACTACTTCACACTATAACACTTTTCGCATAGCTTGCATCATAGTTCACACACACACTCACACATTCCTATCTTTTTCATCATCATACTTCAATACATATATACAACTATATCTTCAAACATCAATTAGGTTGGCCTAATTAGACGTAACATACAAAATTCAAAATGACTTGTCAGCTTGATTCAAAATTATTTTTGGTGTACAAAAGAAAACATATCAAAAACAAATTTGGTCTGTGAAAACCTAATAAGGAACACTTTAAACAATCATAAGGAAAGCAACTTTTAACCCTGTCTACCAAAAGGGTGCTAAACTTATGTCATTTAGATATCTTATTTGAATCAACCAAAATTGCTAAAAGCTTGTTCACAGCTATAACTAACACTCCTTAGCAACATATCAAAATTCATAGAATTATCTTTTATAGAATTATCTTTTACTAAGAGAATTTTTGGATGAAAATATCAGATCATTATAGATACATAGTTTACTTAGTCACTTACCAAAAAATGTTTGCATCAATGACAACAAACCTAGAGGTCAGCTTCTTCTTTCTTCCAACAGTCTCCCCCTTTTCCATTAATGACAACATGTGCCAAGAAAGAAGCTTGCATCAAAGCCAAAATTGTGTAGAAATAATGTAATCAACTCCACTTTTCATATATACAGAAAAACAAAACCAAACTCATACATAATCTTCTCCCAAAACATACCCTTCTATATATAAAATCTTCTCCCCTTTGACATCAAGGACAAAGGACATGAAAAAGTAAGAGAAATTTTCAATCAAGAAATGACGGCACCTTGTAAATCCTTTATAATTGTTTCCCAAGCTAGATTTCCATCATCCCAGACTCCTTTTGTGTTGGTAATAGTTTTCTGCAGTGATTCAAGTTTCACTAGGCATTCTTCTCGTTCTTCTAGAGTGGAAGGAATAATGTTCACCTTCTCATGTCTTTCTGCATCTATCAATGCACTTGATACAGAGACATGTCTAGACACTACCAGGTCTCCAAGCTTTCCAAACCATCTTATGCATTTTCTTTTTGTCTCTACAGAATGAAAAACTTGTTCTAAAGATCTACAATAAAAGCCCAACCAATATAGCTTTTATCATTTGCAACCTTGTAATCTTTAGAGGCATCAACAAGCTGAGACTCTAGTGAGGACATTAATTCATTGATACCTCAAGTGGCATTAGGCCACTTCATGAAGTAGAAAAATAGTAACTCACCTTCCTCATCACAATATCTTACTTCTTTCAAACTTTGCAAAGCTCTATCATTTGCAATTGCACACTTATCTTCCAAAAACAACCATCTTCACTCTATAAGACTTGAATTCATTCCTTTTGTAGTTTGTACCTTGCTATTAGATGTATATTACTTGACTAAATCAACTAAAAGCTTTAATTTCTCAATTGGAGTTAAAGAATTATCAATTTTGACACTAGTGGTTGTAATGCCCCTCCGTCAATGTTGTCGGTTCGTTTGAGTTAATTATTGATTGTGCCTTTGTTTGATTATTTCATTAAAATAAAGGTTACCAAAATTAATAGGCCTTGGAGTAATTAAATAAAATGTTATTAATGTTGGTTGTTTTAAACAAATTAAAATCTAAGGTTTAATACAAAAATATTTAAATATATATATTAAATTAATAAAATTAAATATTTTAACTATTAATTTAATGTGTGCAAATTATAAGAAGTTGTTAAATTATAATATAATTAATTTAAGGTAGTTACGGGGAGAGTGGTGAATCAATTAAATTGTTTAGATTTAACTGGGAGAGGGGCTTTTTTGTTATTCTTGGGGAAAAACTAAATTTTGGTGTGCTTACCATGAACATCTTTCAAGTTTTGGAAATATTTTCTTGGGGGTTTTGGATGTTCTATAAATTGGGGGATTTCTATAGTGAGTGTTGAATCTTGAAAAAGCTGAAGCTGAAATTTGAGGAGCATGATCTCGACATCAATCCTCTGCTGAGCTACTCGTTCAAATTGGGTTCCATTGTTCATAGTTTCTTACTTTTATTTAATTTTGAATTGAAATAAATCATAGATGAGATCTCTAGAAGATTTTGATATCCTTGTAAATTGAGTTGTGTAATCCTGTAGTTTTTTCTTGCATGCTTGGATATCATCTTGTCTTCCTACCAATTGTATTTTATGAGTTCTTAGCCTTATCTTTATTTGACAATGGTGTACCTTGTTTCATGTTCTCTCTGTAAATGAATCTTTTTTTTTCCCCTAGTTTTTGGTTTCCATTTTTTATAACCTGGTTCATAGCATCCTTAGTTCTACACCATGTCATAGATATTAGATATTACCATTCATTTTGATGTCATCATCCTTGGTTTTCCTTTTCTTGGAAACTAGCTGAAGTATTTAATGTTCATTCCCTATGTTGCATGCATCTATGGCTTATGAATAGTATTCATTGTTGGGAGTTTAATTTTGCATTTAAATGGTAAATTTGCATATATTAAATTCCAAAACCCTACATGGTAATGCACAAAATCCATGATTACCACATGTAGAAAATGAATTTTTGAAAAAAATTGATGAAGCTGCAAATAAATGTTTGTAGTTTAAAACCAAATTTCACAACCTTCACCTGGATCCTCATGGCCTCAAAGAAATCTAATTCCATGGATATGGGAAAAAATAGATTTGTTTAAAAGATTCTTCAAACTATCAAACAATGATAGTTGGCATCTCTAAATCCAAGTTCCATTATCTTTGCTATCATCCTTAATGTATATGCTAGATGTGAGTCTTGAGATAGGTTTTTACACCCAATAAAGCATAAAGGTAATGATTTTTTTTTTATAGGCATTGAAGTGACAAATATCCTAGCAGGCTACCCTGGTCATCATATATGCAAAATATTGAAGCATAAACAAGTTATGTGAACTATTTGTAGTCTCATAGAATTCCTTTATTGTAACTTTACATAATATGGATCTATTAAAAGACTTTATAAGCATTAATCAAATGCACTTGGTAGATGTAAAATCAAACTCCATGCCCTTTGCTACTACTCCTTCTTACCTATGTCATTATCCTCACACCCTGTATCAAAATGTGGGCTTTCGAATGTGGTATGGACATCTAATTGAAGTATATTTATGACTCCATCAAATGTTAAAGAGTTGAAAATGTGTGGTAGACATATACAAAACTTTATCCTATAGCTGATTTTTCTATTAGTACAAGGTTTAAATACAATGGATTCAATTGTTGAGTTTTGGTTGCTATTTAGCCATCGTTCTAAACTTCTTTAATCTAAAATCTTGTATAGTCATCAGCTTGCAATTTAGTTCTTGTAGAGTTCAAATGTTTGGTCTGTAATTACCTTCAACTATGTTGACAACTATTCTCTTAACCCTTAGTCGCCAGTATGGGGTAGCCAACCTTCAATGTTGAATTTGGAGACTCCTTGCTAATCGATATGCTTAGTGTGGTAATAAATGCTTTTATCATATTATTTTGGGTTTTCAAGAGTTATGTTTAGGTTAATAACTAATTCATTGCATTTTCTTAGTCTTGTGTGCATGTAGGGTATGTGTAGGATCATTATGGAAAAAATAAGCCCTTAAATGGTGAAAAATTTAGAAAAATTAAAGTTAGGCAACTTGAAGTAAAAATTTGAATGAGTTATCTATATTATCTAAAAATTATGTAAGAATAGAATCTATAGCAAATGGAATGTAGTTTCTAAACTTCTAGGTTTATTTAAAAAATAAAAGAATCTATTTTGTGAAAATTTGAAATTCCAATACAGTAGTAATTAAATTTTAGGGAAAAATAAGTAGGTGTCTGTCTGACCACCCTAACCACAATAAAATGATAATATTTTTTTATAAAATTTTAGATATAAGTAGAGAACTCATGTCCCAATGTGATGCATATATTTTTGTAATTATTTTCCAAGTAAATAATTAATTATAAATTTTTTATTACAACTTTTAATAAATGTAAAAACCTGTATGTCTGACCACCTTAACTTGGTCAAAACTTCATGAAATTCATTTTTTTTTTAAATCCTATAGTATGCGAAGTATAGAATGTGATACGTGTTTCAAATTCAAAAAATGTGATACCATTTGAAAGCTAGAGATGTTTTCCAATCAGCCTATCAATCAAGACTTTGGTCATAATTTAAATAGAAAATGAATAATAATTATTTATTAAATTCAAAGAAAAGTATAATTGATATTGGTGGAAAGTTGAGAATTTCCTTTAAAAACCCTTTTGGTTTCATCAATTTTGGGTAAAAAAAGTTGTCAGCTACATGCCCTACACATACCCATTATATCACCACCTTTTGGCCTATCATGATACTGCACATACCCTGTAATTCGATTAGTAATAATTCACTTGCATTTGATGAATTATAGTAATTTGTAGTTTTCATTTGTTATACTTTGAGTAACATTCCATATGATAGATAATCTGTTAAGTAAAGAACTTGACATCTTATATTACATGTATCTATAGTTATTCGTGCATGTTATTCTACCTATCTTGTTATAATTTTTGTGCCTCTTGTTTGGTGATTAGAATTCTCCTTGGATAAAATGCATCCATTGCATTCATAGTAGTCTTAATGAATTGGTTTGCTAAATCTTTAGGCATGCTTCACCGCCACTGTTAGTTTCCCAATTCAAGTTAAGTTTATTTGACCAATCTTTAGCTAGTTAGGATGTATTATGTATTGTCTCATTCACACATCTTCGTATGAATTGTAACACCCCGCCTTGGTTTCCATAAAACAAAGTGTAAAGAACATATCAACTGAACAATTTTTTTTTAAAAGAAGTTTAATTACACAACTATCTTAAGGAATTTCCAAAACAATGTTACATAAAACATAATAAATAAATTAAACATATTATTTCATAAAACTTAAGTACTAATTTAATGTCATGAGTGATCTAGTTTTTTAAAATTTAATACAATTGAATATCCATATGTCCAGATTACAACATGTGAGACTTCAATGAATCTCAAAACATCAAAATGATGATACAATGGGAACACTCTTATACAAGAGGTAATTATACAAAGAGGATAATGATTACATCATATCAAACTTCCATATCCACGAACACATTTTGCATCCACTGTCACGAACAATGAAGTACCTGGAACCAGCTGTGAGTATGGTATCAACTGCATGAAAATTCAAGGAAGGTATAGCACGATTTCCTCCCAACCACATGAAACCTGAAGGTCCACTCCCTTTGTGCTAGGAGATAATGATAGGTCCACAAAAAATAATATGGAACATCACATTGACATGGTTTACATGCACATTATGACATGACGGTAACAAATCATAACATATAAACTCCTAGTGTCAGAACACAACTAAAGATAACTCAGCACAAGGATCACAATCATGGAATAGACTAAGAGTGTCATCACACTATCGGGATAGGTTACCCCGGTGAATCTTCCTAGACTACCGGCCCTCTCCAAGAGTTACCCTGGCAGTCTCTACCGATTCCCGGCCCCTATGCAGACTAATGTGGAGTCACTTCATCTTTCAAGAAGACAAGATGGATGACTAGCCATTGCAAGCCTTCTCAGCCTTTTCTCAATCTAAACGAGCATTAAGAAAGTGGGCAAGGAAAACTTTTATCTAAGTTAATGTTTAGTTCTACCCAACCCCTAATATATTAGTTAGGTTTCCACTAAATTACATACCTACGATAGGTTACCCAGACAACCACTTAGGATTTTGACCCCTACCGTAAGCCACTCTTTCTATAACATGACTCAACATAAAAGTCTAGGGGTAGCTACCAAGCGTAATGTACTCAAAACCATAGAGGTTTACATCTTCCATTAGAAACAGACCATAGTCTCTAAGATTTTTCTTAAGACAACAAAAAAAATATGCAAGCTATACCCCCAAGTAAAATAATTGTAATAAGAGCAACATAATAAAAATATATTAAACTTAACAATACGACTTTATCTTCTCTAGTTTTATGGAGAAATAAAACATATCTCAATAATACTATTTGTATACACCTAAATTATAGTATGTAAACAACACCACAATTCACGTATTCGACCATCATGAATTAAAAGTTTATAATCTTTCGACATAATTAAATGTCTAACGATTCTTAAAAAAAAAATCTATTATTATATTTCAGTACAAATGATAAGAATTCCTTTACATCTTTAAATCACTCTATTCAAAACAATACAATTTATTAAATAACGAAATGTATCAATAGCGATCAAGAGTTATTTGTTTAATTCAATTCTATAAAGAATCTAATTACTAAATATATAACTAGCATTTCATGGTAAAAAGATTACACAACATAATGAATAAAGTATTGGTTAACAATAATTATCATTCAACAAAAGGGCAGTATTTACTCCATACAAAGAGATTCTGTTACTTTTATTCAAAAATCACTTTCTAAAATAAAACTCCTATATAAGATATAATCGTCCTTATCCATTAAATCAAAAGCTTGTTGTCTTTAGTGAGAAACAAATAACTAAAGATAAGTGTATATCACGCCATGCACAAGTTCTGGATGCCTAATAAATAGATAGAAGGGATAACAGATATACCAGCTAAAATCCGCAAATCTACAGCCAATAGAATAGTAGAAAAGAAATTCTTTAAGCGCTAACTAAACAGTAAGGAATAGTTATCAAGAAGGATGATATTCTAAGTCACGCATGAATTTAAAAAATGAAAGAAAAGACTGGTGCTGAAATCTGTAATACGTGTGACAAAATTCCAAATTAAATACAACTGAAACATTAACATAATAAAAGTTCTTCAAGGTGACACCAGGCGCACATGAAAAACCTAAGTAATTCACAGTTAAGTGGTAAATAGTAACATTTATTATCTTAAAATGATTTTAAGGGAAACATGGGTATCTACCTGGATATGCCCTTTTCTACCAATTGATAATATTTATACATTATAATATTAATATACAACTCCTTGATTCACACCATCAATATAAAGTTGTGGAAACAAGATGAAGGCGTGGGGATGTAACAAATCCGTGGTGGAAGTATAATGTAATATAATCGGACATATTCAATTCCACCACGCCATATGTAATTAGAAAGAAATCTAAGAAAAGTATTCTACACCATTTTCACAAGAAGATCAAGAAGAAGAATAAATAAAGAATATCATATTTACTAGCCACAAAAGGGATTACAAAGAAGAAATTAAGAATAGTAAGAATTCTGACCGAATTCAAGGCATACTTCGCTAGCCAATAGTCAAGAATTAAATGCATTTCTTAAGATTTAAAAACTCTAATTAGAACTGAATTAATTTGTAATCTTTACAAGAAACCAAATATTGATTGTATACTGGTATTCAATTTTCTACGGATTATGAGATGGCAGATCTTTTAAGAATATAAAATTATGATACAAAAATTTGTATAATGTTAATTAACTTGACAACCAGCCGTATGGTAGAAAGAAACTAGATATGGCAGGAAATTAGGCAAATCAAAGCATAAATGTCCAAACATGACATAGCGTTTAGTTTATTGTCTAGATTAAAAGCTTAAGGTTAAATTTTTGAATATTTCCCCATTTTTGAGAGTTTTTCTTATCCTTGTTCTATTTAATTCTATTTCTTTAAAATTCTTTTCCTAATTGAATCCTGTTGCGTGTGCAGGTTTGGAACGGAAATTCTTCTCCACAAAACTTACTAAAGAATTTGAAATAGAACCCAAAGGAGTAAATCTAAAGAAGAAAACTTGGTAAATCTTGAAAATTAAGCTGAAACGAATTTTCTGAAGCTTCAGGGAACACTGTGAAAATTCACCAGATTTTGACGAAGTATCCCAAAAGCAACCAGCTCTAATTATGCTTGTAAACAAAATGTTAAGATAAAAGTTTTTCTGAAACAATTGTCGTGCAAATTTTCTAAAATCTGCTACCGTGTGTAAGTTCTTCCAGATTCTTCTCGTGCATATAAAAAATTGCCACCCCCAAAAGATATTCATGCATTCAATTACCTCTCAATCACAAAACTTAACTCATAGATCATTATGCAGTCAAAACTAGATCAAATAGTTCAACTCACCCTTCTAATATCAAATCAGATTTTCAACTTGAAATCAAAGATTCATATGTTATTGAAAATATATTCTCTTTAAAATATCCATTTTCTCATAATTCATGTTTGCATAAATAAATCAGCAATATATATATTTAATTAAATACATTTGCAAAGAAAACAACTTTCACTTTTAAAATCAATAACTTATTTAATTTAAACTTATAAATTAAATCACAAACATAACCATAAACATTTGTAAATTCATTAACATATATTCATTGAACATAAATATTAAATTCACAAATATAAAACAATACAGACAAACACAACAAAACAAAATAAACTGGACAACAAGGAGGGGCAACAAATAGGTACTCGCTCGATAAAGAACGATGGTTCAATAAGGACCCGTTAATACTTCCAAATCAACATAATTTTTTTACTGAATTAGGGTACGCTCAAACCTGTCAAGCAGGTGGAGCTATTACCCGGTACTTGTATCTATAGGAAATATCAATGTTAAAACATATATACTTATATCAGAAAACACACCGTGAAGAAGAATTGCAGCGTAGCAGGGTATTCACGAATGAGTAATGCTACACTGTCTTCTTCACTGACACATAGGCGCAAGATAAATCATAAGAAATCATTTCAACATGATAACCACATGAAAACTTATAAGCTTATAAACCATATCACATATGTATCTATCTCAATAACATCACAGTAACACAACCAGATAATCAGGATGTCAATGTATCATCCACGAAGTACAAAACAACATAATAACAAATCCATATCTAAAAAGGAACAACATAGTATCATAATCCACTAGAGCATCTATCACACATAATCAAACTAAATAGAGTGTCGAAACTAGAGGGACACTACATGAATGCATCAAGTCAATTTCATATAGTCTGTAACCATGGCCTTGATCATATTCTTCACTAATATTTAAATGTGCATTATTGCATTCTAGTCCTTCGTGGTATTACTCATTGCACTGGTAAGAAATAACTCTCACCACTTAGTTGATGTATATATGTATCTATATCATATTGCCTATCTTCTAAGCATTGTATGTTGTGTGTTTCCTTCAAAATTCGGCCTCCTTATAGTTTGAATGTCAATACTATATTCGCCCTCTTTATGGTTGTATATTGGTATTATATATATATATATAGAGAGAGAGAGAGAGAGAGATAGATCTATGGGTATGCATGCATAAAATGAAATAGGGAGGAAGGAAATTTAGAGAAATTAATGTAATTATATTAAATAAATAAAGACAAATAAATAAATCAAGAACATTAGGTATAGAATATTGAGATAATTGTGTTAAAATAAATGAAAAATTAGTCTTAATTGAAATAGATTATTCTTTTTTTGAAATGAGTATTTCAAAAAATTGTATCGATTACATTGTAAAATGCCTATTTTATATATATGTTGTCTATAGAAATGATTTAGGAATTTTGAGATGGATGCTCTGTAAATTCATTATGTAACTCTTTATTTTATGGTTTTGAGTTGATTGTGTGAAGCGATGTGTTGATTTTGTGATGAGAATGATGTTGAGTTATTGTTCAGGGTCTAAGTCATTATGTGTGGTGGGCATTTAAATTCTTCCAGAGGCTTGGGAATCATGTTGCTGGCTTAATGTTTGTATTGAAACTTGAGTTAGTTGTTATGATACTTCAAATTTTTACTTGAGGGGGTTTTAGCCATGCCCAACTCACTTTCTTCTTGGATGATTTTGTATGTAGGATGGAATATGCCTCACCTCTGCGTATGTTCTTGTGGTTTCGTGATTGAACCTGTTGGCTTTAACCTATCGGTTAAGTTGAATTTTGTGATGAGATTTTGTGATTTCCCAAGTTGGCTTTGCTCTTTTTTTTCTTTTGGTTTCCTAGTAGTTAGTAGGAGAGTGGCTCTCAGTGGGGGTCCGACACACAAAGTGGTAGGTCCAAGGTAACTCATTGTGAATTCAATCAAGTGATAATCTAAAAAATTATTAGGAGGCTTGGGTAGTATCTCACATTAATTTAGATAATGTAGCCTCACTCATGGCTCAAGTGCTCGTTTAGGCTTGGGATGAGTGGGAAGGCCTAGAATGGAAAGATCGACTGGTTGGTCTGACTGGAAGGTATGTTGATCCCACATAGTGTGCATGGGGGTTTGGCAACTGGTAGAGGTGGCCAAGTAGCCTGATAGCCTAGGAAGGTTATGCCAGGGTAACCCATAACAACCTATGTGATGACACTCCTCCTATGGCAACCTAGTATTCCCATGTCTCTTGTTTCCCTTGGTGTTGTGAGCCTCTAGAAGTGGCATTACTTTCATGTGTTCTTGTACTGTTCTTGTACATTGGAGTCATGTTTGTCTTTGTGTTGTTCTCTATCTCTTGGATTTTGTGGTAGGACCTTAATGCTATCTCCTAGCATGGGGGGTGGAAGGGTTCCACATGGTTGGGTGGAACATGCTATACACTCTATTGGGTTCCCTCTTGGTCATGTTTGTGGTGAAATCTCTTGGATTTGAAGACTTCTACACTTGTTCCTATTCATGTGGAGTATCTTCAAGTAATTTTATTGTACTACAATTATATTGTATCATTCCTTTGATGTACTCTCCTCACTTGTATGCAAGGAGACTCTGTTAAGTGATATACCAATGTAATGATGTACTTAAAGGTTGAAATATTTTATGTAATTAACAATGTAGAAGATGTTATTGTATATGTTAATTAAATGGTTTGATCCTAAATGTTATATTGATCTCATGTTGTGGTTATTTCATATTGAATGATCTTTTAAATGTGGTGATTAAATGTAATTTCATATTATAGATGGTAATTGTTTAATGTAACATTTCACAGTTCTTATAGTTTAGCTTATGGGAATCAACTAGAATAGTCGTGAACATTAGAGGACTTAGGTTAGGATTTGAGTTAATGTTTCATTTATTATTGTGTAGAAATTTCTCTTTAAAAAATAAATTGTTTTGTTTTAGATGTTAGTGTGTTGTCCTCTAGGGTCTCTTGGCGGGGATGTTACAGGGGTTGTCTCATATAAATCTCCAATAGCTTCATTTATTAGTTCATTTTCTTTCTAATATGATTTGGCAGCTTCCTGTATGATAGAGTTGAGAAAGGTAAAAATTATTTTTATTCTATCACTTGGTGTAATCTTGGTCAAATCTACATAACCCAGATGTGATGACAACTTAACTAGTTAGGATGGAAGCATAGGAATAAGTACTATTTGTCTTGATAGAAGACCTTTGAGGGTACTTCTGGATGATTCTTTGACTCGATTTGACAATTCAAAAACTTTTGGGTTTTCCCCTTTACTCTTCTCAACAAGAGTAGCTTCCTTTTCTTCCTTTTTCTTGCTTTCTTCTTTATTTTCGTCTTCTTTTTCTTTTTCCTTTTACTTTTCTTCTTTTTCTTTTTATTTTTCCTTTTCCTTTTCTTTTTCTTCTTTTTCTTTTCCATAGGATTTATCTTTGTTTCTTTTTTCCCTTTCATCCTCATCATCCTTGTCACCATTATTCTTGCCTCCCTCACTTTCATCTTTATCTTTCTCATCCCCGTTTCTGGTAGATTCTTGATGTTCTTCTTGCTTATCATTGGTATGATCTCTATGTTGATCATCAAACCTTTTGCTGGTTGTCTCTTCTGTATCAGTCAAAGGGGCAGGATTCTTTGAAACTTTATGTATCTCATCAACATTTTTAAAAATTGAATTGTCCAATAATTCTTGGATATAAAAATGCATTTGTGCTTGATCTATATGGGATGAAGAGTTGGTTCTTTCCCCATAACTCCTTTCCAATTTTCTAATTACATTTTGGGTTTCTTGTGTTACCGTTTCTATACTCTCTTTCTCCTTATTCATTAGCATATTAACTCTCTACTTGACTCTAAACATAGTAGAGCATTATTTTAGCAAATTTGTAGCTTCTATCTCTTAAAGAGAGGAACCAAAGGAAATTAAGGCATCATTTGTCATCTTATTTTCAACAATTATAGCCTCTTTCCTTCTGTGTACTAATTCTTTATAGACATTATTAGTTACTTTATTTTGTATAGTCTCCATACTTACATTGAAAATGAATATATACTAAATAAATGGATTTATTATGGTTTCCTTTCCTTCATTATTATTTCTATCAAATAACTCAAAAGTTAGCATGAGAAAATTGTTAATCATATTATTTACTAAGACTCCTAGATTTAAAGATGGTTGATCACTTATCGAAGGAGAGCTAGGAATGTTCTCCAAAGGATTAGATGAGCCTTCTTCATTCTTCTTCTTATGTACATGAATTTTGTAAGTATCATATTCTTCCTTCATCTCTTCATCTATAGTGATATCAATTCTAGATTGAGCTTCTTCATTGGAGGTGTTACTCTTGTTATTTCTTTTTAGCTAACACTCTTGTTTTAAACCAGGATCTATTTCTTCCTGAATGACATCACTTATATTTCTTTCCCTATTAGCCTTTTGCTTCACTCTTCTTCTTCCTGAAGTAGAAAATGGTGTAATAGGAGGTATGTCCTTTCTTTTAGATGCCCAGGTATTGGGACCAGTAGGGGTAGCGACATCAATTGATGCATGGTAACTTTGTTCTTTCTTCTTTCCCTTCACAAATTTAGCAGTAATGGAAGTAGTAGCACTAGAGTTAGGTGCAACATTAGAAGATAATCTTCTTGATTTCCTAGGTTTAGAGAATAGTTCAGCTGATTTAGCTTTTCTCTCTGTAGTGTTAAAAATAGTGCACCTTGCTTGATTCATGAATAATTAATGACAAATTAGACTTAGCATCACCTCGATCTAGTGTTGTAAGGTGTTTTACATATCCACATTAGGTCTTGGGCCCTTGTAAAATAAATAAAATACATGTATTGTAAAGGTGTTGTAAATAAATTTTGCACTTTTCTAGACTTTTATTAAGCATTTAAGTCTAATGGACATATTTTTCCCTTAATTCCATTTAATTACATTTTCACATTAATCTAGAAGGCTTGTAAATTAAACCTTATTTTTATCTAGTGTTGTAATGTGTTTTATATATTCACATTGGATCTTGTGCTTTTCTACGCTATGTGGACCTCATTTTAATGTTGTAGAGTGTATTTAACCACACTTTCACATTGACCTTTGTTTCCCTAGACCTAATCATCATTTATATGATCATGAATAGGCCCCCATGACCCCATATTGTGCATCGCAAGGCATCTTTTGATCCAAAACCAGACTAGATCAATGTAAGAGCTTAAATTTTCCATTCCTTGACATTTTGGAAAGAAAAATATCCCATGTGGGACCCATTCACCACTTTGGGCGAATGAGTCCCATTTGAGCTATTTTTGAGGTTTGAGCAGGAAAATTTAGGTTTTAAGTTTAAATTTCTTTAATGTCGACCTTGAGGATCAAATTAACAGCTATTTGAGTGACTTTCCTATATAGAAAAGCTTCCAAATCATTATTTCATGCATCCATCCATGTTGTCATGTCAAGCACTCTAGGCTTAAGCATGTCAAGTCTTCACAAGGTCATCAAGATAACTTTCAAGACCAATTCTAAGGCATTGAAGGATAGATTCTTCATCTATTGTTGTATAAATTCAAGATCCCTTATCATGGCAAGGTTCTAATTACATTACTTCATATTCATGCTTCATTATCTTGTTTCATCATTTTTGTTTAATTACCTAAAAGGGGTTTGCCCAAGGTAAACCCCTATTTCCTAACAATCAACATTTTCTCTCTTTCTTTGTGTGATTATAGATCTAAGTACTTTGAATGCTTGGAGATGACTGAAGAATAGGTTACAAACTTTTTGGAATAATTTCCCTTCTGGAAAGGTCAAAATCCTCACAAAAAGTCACTTATAGCCCCAAAAATCAAGGTTTCGGATCCAAACCCTTGGAGGTTCAGATTAAGCAGGCTAAGAGCTACAGATTCCACTTTTGAGTTTCTAATGAAGTCAAAGAAGACTCATTTTCCATTAGTGGTGAATGAGTCCCATTGTACCTATTTTTTAGAATTTTTTGTGGATTTGATTATCCATGATTATCCATTTAGCTAAAATAGGCTTAGGTGTAGTTTTCCAGAATTGAGACTGACTCACCCAGAATGGAAAATGAGTTCCACTAGGCTTAAAAATTAGCATTTTCAAAATTTCAGAGATGTGTCCAATCTTCAATACATTTCCAAGTGCACACTTTCTATTTTATAGCTTTCTTTTTTGCTTTATTTGCATTTCTAAGTCATTTTCTAGGCCATTTTTGCTTTCCAACTTTACACTTGGTGGTAAACCCTCATTTGTTGTTAACTATTCACTTGAACTCTCCCTTTGTCATATTTCAATCTCCTTTGCATTGAAATATCAAGGGTTTGTTCTTGAGTGAAATATTGAAAATAGCCTCTCTTTTTAGGTCCAAAACCCTAGAATCAAAAAAGGAAAACCCTATTTTTTATGTTTCATTTTGGTGAACCTGCATTTAGAATACCTTCTTTTCTTATTTGGATTCCATCATCATCCTATATTTATCTTATATTAAATTTTCATTAAGATTTGCATTGATTAATTTGCATTCTAGGGTTTCAATTTTTTGCATTAGTGAAAGTGCATATAGGTTGCATTTTTAATCATATAAAAACTACATTTTCATTTCATATACTGGCCATACAACATAAAATACATTAGAAACAATTGAAACATTTTTAAAATTATGAAAAAAATCCCCATTGGGACTCATTCGCCACCTTGGCCGAATCACTTCCTTTGCACCCTTGAAACAACCTTTTATTGAAAACCTTAGCTTATGTTTTCTATAGTTAACTATTTGTCTCAGTTGGATAAGTTTCTATTACATGTATTTCACTAAATCTAGCTTAAATTAGTCCATTTCATGTATTGCTTCATTCCAAACTTCTATTTGCAACATTTCATTTTCAGATCATTGCATAATGTAACTAGTAAATTACGTTGTTTGAAAACTAAAAATTACATTTCATGTTAAGTCTTTACATTGAACTTTTATTTTGTATACATTATTGTTAAAAAATGTTAGCTTCCATCTTTCCCAAGTTTGGAAAGAAAATGTTAGTCAATAAACTTTTTTTTCATTCATTCAATGCATTCCCTAGTTATCAGAGTGTTTTAAGGAAAAAAAGTACACACTCACGCTTTCCTTAAACCTACACCCACTTTTATCTCTCCTATTTGTGAGGATGATGCAATAGGAGAATAGCATGGACATGCATAACAATCATAATTTTTCTTCTCCTAATACCTCTCCTTTTCATGATGAAGGTATCTTGGTGAAAGAAGGTGCAATTATTGAGAATCATGAAGGTCTTGTTTTCTATTCTCCTCACTCCCCTTGGGAAGATAGTATAACAATAGAAGATTAAATCATTGCCACCACCTCACTTAATTTACATTCCTCTCCCAAAATTTCCCTTACTTATGACAATGCTACAATCATGAATAACCATGAAAATGGAATTTGTGAGGAAGACATGTTGGTGTTAGGAGATCTAATAATTGAGAGCTTTGAAAATCCTACTTCTCCCACTTGGGAAGAAAATATAGGGCATAAAGGTGTAATTGTAGATAATCATGATAATGACATTGACTCTTCTCCTAATATCCTTCATATTAATGAAGATGATAGTTTTGTGTTAGAAGATATACTTGAAATTTATGGCAATCTTGTTTCTCTCGTTCCTAATGCTCCTACCATATGGGAAGATTTATTTGGTAAGCATGAAAATCATAGTGGTCCTTCTATTGATGCCCCCCCTAATTGTGATGAATTTGCTTTACAACATTTAACCATGACATGCAATGAACCTCTTTTTTGTCACTTTCCCAAAATATCTCTTACTAAGATAGTGATTAGGGCATAAGTGAATGAGACCTTAATAATAAATGATGAAATTTATCCCTCTCATAATATCTCTCCTATTGGTAAAGAAGATGTTATGGTGTTACAAGATCCCATCGATGAGTATCACCATCATTAATAAGAAAGAAAATCCAACCATTGATCATTCCCCTACTTTTGATGAAGTCCTTTTAGAAGAACCAATCCATGAATGTCAAGAACATTTGGTTTGTAGTTATCCTAAAAAATTTCCTCCTAGGGAGGATAACATTGACAATAACATAGTGTCCCTAGAAAAAGATGATGAGGCAACATTAGACTCTCCTTCAATAAGGTACATTAATATTATTCAACCTCTACTCATCATGTATCCACCATCACACAAACCTCAAACTCAAAACAAACCCTAATTCATCCTCTACCCACCTAAGAATAATGAGTTGCAATAGTCGAATCATAATACCATTGCTCATACATATAAATTAGAAACAATCCACAACCACAAAATCCAACCCTGAGACCCTTTCTTTTGCCTAATCCCATATTTCCTAGTACTCCTCATTTTCCTTCAGATAGTGGGAAAGAGTATGATATTTTTGAACAACTTAAGAATACTCTTGCAAAGATATCTCTATGCGACCTAATTCAAAATTCACCTAATTATCAGACTATGCTTCAAATTTACTTGCAACAAGTTCCTATCCCTTATAATGCACAACTAAATGACATAGTAGCCATGATTCAAGGAATAAATGCTGAAATTTTTTTCCACCAAAGTGAACTTCCCCCTTTTGAAGTGCAAAAATAAAATGAAGCTGTCATAATAATATCTCAATACAAAAGAAAATGGATAAAGAGAACCCTTGTGGATAATATTTCCACCCTTAATGTGTGTAGTGAGACCCTTTCAAATACATTGGGCATCAATAAATCAAACATTCAACCTGATTCTTTATCTATTAAGGGATTTGACAATGTAGGTAAACAACCGCTTGATGTGATCACTTTACCTATTATAGTTGGGAAGGCCACATTGCAGAAATCGATCCATTTTATGCCTCATGATATCTTAAGTAGACCACAGATTCATGCAATGAATGTGGTGCCTTCTACTCTTCATCATAAAATGAAATACATCTACAATAAAAAAATTTACACACTTGAAGCTGACCCTGACCCAAACAGTTGCTTGAACATTGAGAAAAAATAAGGAAAATACTTTGGCAACAATAACACCAACTACACAAGTGGAACATGTGCAACAAAAAAGATAAAGAAAAAAATATTGAGGTAGTCATGAAGCTATTAGGTGATGATTGTAGTTCCTTAGATTTCACACCAAAATTCATGGGATAATATAAGATCATAAAAAAAGACTCTGAAAAGGGAAAAGAAAAAACAAATAAATTCAGAAGACCCTTCAAACATATCCACCTCATCCACTTTAGACAAGGAAGAAAATTACACAACAAACTTTGATGAACTTAATCATGGGAAACCACCTGATCTAAAATCACTGAAAAGGCTTTATGGAAAAGGTTATGAACTTATGAAACAACTTGGGTATAGTGGAAAAGGATGTGGTTCTAGAGAACAAGGTATCCATGTCCCTATAGACCCTCACACACAAGAAAAAAATCATGGTCTTGGTTATTGTACTTTCATAAAAATAAACAAGCCTTCACTCAACATCAATACTATCACAAAAGATTCCTCTAAACCAACTTTAATGGTAGTGCACCCTAAATTGATAGACACTAGTGGTCTTGGTTGTTTTCCTTTGTAAGAAATGAAACAAACAAAGAAATATTCACTTAATTTCAATGTCATCTTGCAAAAAACTAATTATTTGAATTCGTTATATTTTACACCCTCATATAAAGGAGAGAACAAAATCTCACAATCCAAAGAGTCTTGTGTAGGTATGACAAATAATGCTAAGCAAGAAGCATCTTTGCCACAAACTACAAGAACATATTCTATTGATCAAGAGGGTATCTTGTCAAGACTCATCCGAGATTATTTGATATATCTTCGTCCAAAAACTCACAAGAAATTTTATTAAAAAACATTATTCTATGCATATCATAGAGTTCATGGTTATTATACTAATGAATCTAATGCTTTAAACAATAAAATTCAACATCTCAAGGAGTGTGCTACTCTTCCTTGTGTTGAAGCACCTAATTCCTCTAAATAATACTTACTTTCATCCCATTAGGCTCACCCTTATCTTGCACTAAGTGAGGGAAGGGGTTAGTTATCCTTGTCCTCATATGTCACTTCTTGTTGTCTCTTTTTACTAGTTGACTGCCTTTCATGTACATCTAAAAGAAACCCTGGGATGTGGATGGCATTCCTTAAGTTGGCTCACATGTGACATACTACATTATTGATGACATAGCTTATTGGAAACATATGACTTGGCATAGGGATTTTTGAATAAGTTCTCATGTCTTCTTCTACTTTAAAGCAATTACTCACATTAATGGTGTTAGAAACCACTTTAAATTGGGGGCATGCATCAACACTCATCATGTTTCATTGTGCGATTTTTTTCTTCTTGTGATGAATCCTTTTCTTGGTGGTGCCATTGGGCTTAATTCCCTCCAAAAGCGTGATACTTCCTTGACACATGCTCTCTTGGAAACATTAGGTGTGATGTTCCCTAAGAAGATACCTTGCACGAACTAAGCAAAATACCTTTGAAAATTCATTGTACTATTTTTCATTTATAATGTCTATGAGTTTCAAGCATACAAAGCTTTGCTTTCCTCATGGAGCTCAAAATCATTTTTGCATGGCACCTTATCAAAGTTATCAGGAAGTATAACTTTGGTATGGTTGAGCGGGAAGCCCAATCTGAGGCATGAATTTCCCCATACCCACTTGCATGTGTATGAGTACATACCATCTATGAGTGTAGTTTCTCACCTTTTAGTACTTCGCACCTTGCGGAGAGCCATGATTTCCATCACCGTAGAGTGAGTATGATGTTTTGGACAAACATCTTAGATCTTATCCACATCATGTTGTAAAAACTGTCGAAGCTTTATCCACCTTTTATTTTTTCTCATTTATACTTCTCTTCCTTCTAGTTATTGCCATTGCATGATCATGTATCTTGTTTTGTTGCAAATGGGTATCTACAAGATCATCATGGAAAAAACAAACCCTTAAGTGTCAAAAAAATTAGAAAAATCAGAGTTAGGCTACTTGACATAAAAATTTGAATAAGTTATCTATATTATTTCAAAAATATGTAACAATATAATTTGTAGCAAATTGAATGTAGTTTCTAAACTGCTAGGTTTATTTTAAGAAAAAAAAAAACTATTTGGTGGAAATTTGAAATTTCAATGCAATAGTACCTAAATTTCAAGGAAAAAATAAGAAGTAGGTGTCTGTCTGACCACCCTAACCACAATAAAATGATAATATTTTTTTACAATATTTTAGACATAAGTAGAGGACTCATTTTGGATCTGATGCATATTTTTTTGTAATTTTTTTCCAAGTAAATAATTAATTATGAAATTTTTATTACAAATTTTAAAAAATATAAAAACTCATGCATGTGACCACCTTGACTTGGTCAAAACTTCATGAAATTCAATTTTTCTTTTTTTAATACTATAGTATGTGAAGCATAGAATGTGATGCATATTTTGGATTCAAAAAATGTGATAACGTTTGAAAGCTATAGATTTTTTTCAATTAGCCTATCAATCAACACTTTAGTCGTAGTTCAAATAGAAAATGAATAATAATTATTTATTAAGTTAAAAGTAAAGCACAATTTATATTGGTGGAAATTTGAGAATCTCCTTTAAAAACCCTTTTCATTTCTTCAATTTTTGGTAAAAAAAAGTTGTCAACCACATACCCTACAAATACCCATCATATTGCCACTTTTTAGCCCATCATGATCCTGCACATACCCAAATAATTCACCTTGTGTGTGTCCTTTTGTGCTTATGTTGGTTTGAATTAGGATCTTGGATCTCAGGGCTTGACCGCCTCCTTCATCTTTGTTATCCTAGACCATATGCATTGGTAGGATTAGACCCCTCTTGAATGTCTACTCTAGTGTGATTTTGAAGAAACTTCATCCTCTCACTAAAGTGGGGGCTTAATGTCATGTCGAGAAAAGTTCACGTTACTTGATTCAAGAATAATTAATGATAAATTAGACTTAACATCACCTTGATCTAGTGTTGTGAGTTGTTTTACACATTCACATTAGGTCTTGGGCCCTTGTAAACTAAATAAAATGCATGTCTTGTAAAGGTGTTGTAAAGTTTTGTAAATCACTTTCACACTTTTCTAAAATTTTATTAAGGATTTAAGTCCAATGGAACTATTTTTCCCTTAATTCAATTTAATTGCACATTTTCACATTAATCTAGAAGGCTTGTAAATTAAACCTAGTTTTAATCTAGCGTTGTAATGTGTTTTACACATTAACATTGGATCTTGTGCCTTTCTAGGCTATGTAGACCTCATTTTAATGTTGTAGAGTGTATTTAACCATACTTTCATATTGAACTTTGTGTCCCTAGCCCTAATCACCCTTTATTTCATTATTAATAGGCCCCTATGATCCCATATTGTGCATCTTGAGGCACATTTTGATCCAAAAATAGACTAGATTAACATAAGAGCTTAAATTTTCCATTCCCCAACATTCTAACAAGAAAAATAGCCCCTATGGGACCCATTCGCCACTTTGGGTGAATGAGTCCCATCTAGGTGGGACTCATTTTCCCAATATGGCAAATGAGTCCCATTTGAGCTGTTTTTGAGGTTTGATTAGGAAAAAATGGGTATTAAGTTTAAATTTCTTTAATTTAAGCCTTGAGGATCAAATTAATGACCATTTGAGTGCCTTTCCTATATCAAAAAGCTTCCAAATCATTATTTTATCCTTTGATCCATGTTTTCAAGTCAAACGCTCTAGGGTTAAGCATTTCAAGTCTTCACAAGGTCATCAAGATAGCTTTCAAGATCAAATTCTAAGGCATTCAAGGGCAGATTCTTCATCCATTGTTGCATAAATTCAAGATTTCTCATCATGAAAAAGTTCTAATTGCATTACTTCATATTCATGCTTCATTATCTTGTTTCATCATTTTGGTTTAATTACCTAAAAGGGATTTGACTAAGGCAAACCCCCATTCCCTAACAATCACCATTTTCTCTCTTTCTTTGTGTGATTGTAGATCTAGGTGCTTTGAAGGCTTGGATATGATTGAAGAATAGGTTACAAAATTTTTGGAATCATTTCCCTATTTGAAAAGTCAAAATCCTCACAAAAAATCACTTACAACCCCAAAAATCAGGGTTTCAAATTCGAACACTTGGTTGTTTAGATTAAGCAGGCCGAGAGCTACACATTTCCCTTTTGAGTTTCTAGAAAATTCAAAGTGGAATCATTCACCAGTAGTGGTGAATGATTCCCACTATACCTATTTTGCAAAAACATTTTGGGATTTGGATACCCATTGGCTAAAACAGGCTCTAGTGCAATTTTCCAAAATTAGGACTGATTCACCCAGAATGGAAAATGAGTCCGACCAGGCTTAAAAGTCAGCATTTTTAGAGTTTTTTCTAGTCTTCAACACATTTCTAGGTGCACACTTTTTGTTTTATAGCTTTCTTTTTTTCTTTATTTGCATTTCTAAGTCATTTTCTAGGCCATTTTGCATATCATAGTGTGCTTTCAAAGATTTTGCATTTTCTAAGTTTACACTTGGTGGTGAACCCTCATTTGTTGTTAGCTATTCTATAGAAATATCCCTTTGTTATATTTCAATCTCCCATGCATTGAAATATCAATGATTTATTCTTGAGTGAAATATTGAAAATAGCCTCTCTTCTTTTAGGTCCAAAACCCTAGAAGTGAAAAGAAAAACCCTATTTTCTATGTTTCACTCTCATCAAGTGTCTCATTTAACTGATCTAAATCATTATTAGTGAAATCCTTTCCTTGGAAGAATTATTCCACCTTCTTTCTTCTTTTGGATGTTGTAGCTTCTAAGCAAACCTTAGAGGTTTTTTCTTCATATGTTCCATGTCGAGGTAGAGTGGGATCCCTACAACTGTTCAACATAATTTCAATGTACCTCTTAGCAAATTGTTGATCAAGTTCATATCGCATTGGTTCAATCCATAGAGTTCTAGGTTCAACTGCCTCTATCATACATTCATCGGTAGTTACAAGAAAGGTTATTTCCTTTTCATATATCTTTACTTGTCTTCTAGGAATCTGATCTCTTTCATGCATCTCATTCTAGAATACTATAAAGAAAGCAGTTAGGGAATTGTTCTATGCCCTGAAATCTCCAAGACTACATGAATGATGAAAAATTTGATGTGCAATTGACCTGTTACATTCCCATATTATGTCTTTCCTTCCTGGTAACTCCCTCGGGAAATATAATAGTAGACAAACTACTAAACTACCAAATTGGAAGTAGTGTCTCTTTGCCTTAGTCATGCTCAAGCTATCCATAAGTTGTAGCCTCAATAAATCACATATATCAAAATATTTCCCATTTACCACCATTTCACATGAAAACCATGATGGCAACATACTTGATGACAAGGTTTGATATAGGAATTCTAGTTAGAGCTCTACCATCAAATGTGGTACCGATCAGCTTTATGACTACATTCTTCACAACCTTTAGAACTAGAATGGATCTAGTATTGCAAAGACCAGTTATGGCTCAAACTGCTTCCTTGTTGATTACACTAGGTACATATTTCCAAAAAAAATTACCATGTACCCTACTGAGATCCATCCTAACAAATTTTGCTTCCATATCACTAGAAAAAATTGGAAACCAATTCCTAACATTTGGCTTCTTCTAAACTAGGTTTTTCATAATCTGGCTTTAGCAATAGATCATCTCCTGTCAATTCACTATCCCATAGATTCTTAAGCTATTGGTGATCAAATTCCTCTAGCTTCCCATGAATATATGTCCTAGTGTCTTTAGTGGGTAACACATTGCTCAAAATGTGTGAGAACACACCCATGGGATCTACTTTATAAACTTTCCAAGAGTATCTTCTAAATTTGGTTCAGGGTCACTCAAAGGCTTCCACAATGGTAGAAGTGGCCATTTCTCCTTAAATAACTTGAATATGCTTAAATAAAATTTTCTTCAACTTAGAATCCACAAGATTCAAATAACAAAATATACATTTCCACACTTTGTCGAGAACTAGTGTTTGGATGCAAAATACTTTGAATTTCCTTCAATACTCTTTAGCTCACCCTGCTTCTTCCCACATATGAAAATTTTATTTTAGCTCAACATAGTTCCTTTCTTTATGACTTATGATTTTTTCCCTAATTTACATTTAATGCATTCCAGCCTTTAAAGCTTACAAACACTTTATAAAGTACACTATAAACCCAAAACTATTTCGCAATTCTTGGGATCAACATATTTTTTTCTAGATACATCTTCATCATCTTCAAAATGACAACTTACACTATATATCCTTGTGTCATCTCTTGACACCTCAAATATCGAGGGCTTTTTAAATTTCTCTATAATTGCTCCCCATGAAGCTACTACTAGGTTTAGTTTTTAGAAGAGGTATCTGCACTAGATGTAGGTACAAATACATTTGACTCATCCTTTTTCTTGAGTTCTTCCTTTTTCCTCCAAATCCTTTCCATTTCTATTCTTACCTTGATAGGATTTACTTTATTCACAAGTTTTTTCTTTTGTTTTGGATTAGGTTTCTACCCAATTTTTCTTCTACAAAATTTTGACATATGTCCTAGTTTGTTGTAGGTGTGACACATAACTTCTTTCTGACTCAACTAATTTGGATATATCCTTGATCTACATTTATTATCTTTATGTTCAAAGAAAGTGCATGCATAGAGGTAGCCTTGAAAATACTAAATCATTCTATTAGCATTGAAACTATTTAATATTATTTGGCTTCTACACTTGGTAGCTCTATGTCTAATCTTATTGCAATGAAAGCATTGTCTGGTAAAGAATCCAACATTATGATTCATTCTATTATGGTTCATTCTACTTCTACATTATGTTTCACTATGACGAGAATTATTGCATGAAAAACAAAAAAAAATTGAAAGATGGGTACCATTGATCATTAGGTTGTCAAATAGGAATCCTTCTAGTGTTTCTCCTTTGGTTCTTGATCTATTTATTATTTCCTTGAGTCTTCCTTTGATTGTGCACTTTGTTGGAAATTTGATTTTCCTTTGAACTTTATCCTTCTTCAAGTCCCTAACCACTTTTCTCCTTAGAGGGTTTCCGAAATGCAATCAGCTCATCAAGCCTTGTAGAACTAGATTTGAATTTTTCTTCATGAGATTTTTCTTTTTCCAGATTAGATCTTAGAGTTACCACTTCTTGTTCAAGTTTTGCACACTCATCAATTTTATTCTAAATTTTAGCTTTATTGAATTCTTCAATTCCTTTCTATTATTCCATCTGCACCTTCAATCTAGTAATTTCTTCATTAGCCTTTTCCAATTTATCACTGACTTCTTTGTGCCTTTCCCTGAGTTTTTTGATTTGTTCTCTTAATTTTTTGATGCATTCATTTTCTTCTTTCAAGTTTCCTTTTAGATTTTCTATCTCATCTTCACTCTTGTCCAATTCTTCAAGGGAAAAATTAAATTCCTTAGATGTGGGGATTTCTTCCAAAGGAATGGGATAGCTTTTGTTAGCCATGTATTCAAATTCTAGGATCTTCCTCAAGTTATAAGACTTCCTTAGAGGAACCAAGCACTAATACTAATTGGTGAATACACTGAATACAAAGAAGGGGGGGTGAATCAATATTCAACTAACACAATAAATTGCTAACCATCTAATTACTAACACATATCTAGTTGTAAATGTAAACCAAAGCATAAAACGAATCATAAAATCTCATAACTCATTAACAAGATTTTTATGTGGAAATTCCAAAATGGGAAAAACCACAGCGAGGATTAACTCACAATATATTATAGCCGGTTACAATATATTATAGGCTCATTGCCAAGACACACTATTGTTGAAAGAATATTAGCCTGAATACAAAATGGCTTATTGTCAAGATACAAAAGTATGGCTCACTACCAAAAGATGAACTAAAGAATTACACCTTCATAGTGCTGAAATCAATTCCAATTAAGCTCTAGAAAATCAAAATCCTACTCTAGTTGCAGGTATACAACAATTATCAACTACTTCACACTATAACACTCATTGCATAGCTCGCATCACAGTTCACACACACGCTGATACTTCTATATTTTTAATCATCATACTTCCATACATATATATGGCTTTATCTTAAAACATTTATTAGGTCGACCTAATTGGATGTGAACATACAAAATTCAAAGTGACTTTTTGGCCTGATTCAAAATTTATTTTGGCATATAAAATAAAATGTACCAAACATAAATTAGGTCAGCCCATACCTAATAAGGAACACTTTAAACATTCATAAGACAAGCAACTTTTAACCCTATCATTCGAAAGGGTGTTGAACTTCTGTCATTTAGATATCTTAGTTGGATCAACCAAAGTTGTTGAAATCTCATTTTTAGTTGTAACTGACTCTCATCAGCAACATATTAAAAACCCACAAAATTATCTTTTACTGAGAGAATTTATGAATAAAAATTGGATCATTATAGATACACTGTTTACTTACTCAGTTACCAAACAATGTTGGCATCAATGAAAACAAACCTAGAGGTCATCTTCTTCATTCTTCCAACAAAATGGATAAAACACTAAATAATAATAGTAAACACCAAAAAATAAGAAGCATAATGCAAGTATTGAACAAGCTATTGTAATTTTTGGATCTAAAATATAATAATTGATTGATTAAAATATGTAAAAACCTAAAACTGATTAAGTATTTTGAATGTCAAATTTTGATCTTAAAAAATGCACTTTTTTTCACCAATTAAACTAAATGCAAACATCTAAAAAAATATGCAATTTATGAAACTAAATTAGAGATCTACAAGTATAGGAAAATGAATTAGACAAAGACAAATGAATACACCAAATTTTGCAAAATCACTTGTACAAGGATAAGTTTCCCCAAGGGTGAATGAGTCTTTGAGCAAGGTTTTGAAAAATTGAAATCTTAGTGTTTGACCTGATATTTAAGCTCACTATTCCTAATTGCAAACATATTCTTTAGTGATTGTTTTTCCATATTTTCTAATTAAATGTAAATGCAATTTGTATGACAATGTATGAACAAAATGACAATTTTTTGAATGTAAATTTAAATGAAATTCTATCCTAAATGACTAAAACATGCCTTAATGTAAGCTATTATTGAGAATGCATGCAATGTTTCTAGATTTTTATGAGTTTAAATGATGAAAACATGCAATATGTAACCCTAATTCAAATGCAAAAAAGATAATGCAAAACCTAGATCTAGGGTTTCAAGGATCTCCAAATCAAAAAAGCATGATGTAAGAGTGTTAGGTTCACCAAAATGAAATGAAGGGAAAGTGGTCCTCTTAGTTTTAAGTGATATTATAAAACATTAGGAATCTTAATTGAAGTGCTTTCACATGGATTTAATTATAAAGATTCTGAGTGTAAATATCAACTTTCAACCTCAATGGTGGAGTCAATCCAGGACCTAGATCTCAATCCTTAGGTAAATAGGAAGGGATCAAAAAAATGAAAATGATTTGAGACACTTAAACTAAATGAACAATAAGGCCTCATACTCAAAATGCAAATTCCCAAATGTACAAAAGTAGAAATGGTAGTTTGCAAGATGATTTGAGAAGGGTTTGAACACATACACCTATCACCCATAAGCTTGTTTGTGAGTCACGGGGGCCTAATTTGTTAAGTGAGTTTTTAATTTAATCATGTTGATTAAATTACCTTTATTCTCTCTTAAAAGATTTCACTTTAGTTTGCATTTGTGACATTTATTCCTCTCGGATGAATACATTTTACCAACTTTGAGCACCCTTGCTTGTTTGTCTCCATCGCTGCTACGTGGCTTGGCAGGAGTTATTTGTATCTGCAGTGATATTGGGGTTTGTGAAGTTGGCTTTCACAAGCGCCAACATGGTATCAGAGCTCCAGACCTGCTGCTTCCTATTCGATTTCTGAAGAATTTGGAGCTTCGAGGGTTTGATAGGGCTTTCAGAAGTTTTCTAGCTGATTTTGAGTGGATCTAGCTTACTCCATTTTTTGGGTGCATTTTGGGCCCAAATGGACCTCACGGTTGGATTCAAAGCGGCCAAAAACCCATATTTTCATATATGGTTTGACCTATTTAGGCATAGTTGATCACGGGAGGCAAATTTTTTTTGCTTTCGAGAGTTATCTGATGACCCAAGCATGATTTGGAGTGAAAGAATTTAAAAAAATCAAAAAATTCAAAAACTCAAATTTTTGTTTATTTTTGTATACGGTGGTTCAAAGGGGAAACTACGCAGGCGGCCACCCACCTTGCAGCCCATGGCCCACCTAGCGGTGGGCTCGGGAGGGGCTCCTGCCTCCACCTGCCTAGCCCATGCTCCACCTATGGCCCACTTCCCTGCTGTCGTGGAGGACTTCCTCATCACCATCGGTCGCCACTTTCCACATCACTTCACGCCACCACTCGGTGGGAATGGCAGCCGAGGCCCCCAAGGCTCGTCAGCCAGTCCTTTGGAAGGACCAGGCCAGCTCCAGCCGGATCAAGACCTTAGCCCGAATTGGTGGTCAGGTCTTGACCAAGATCTCTCACCTTCGACTCTATCAGCTAGCCACATGAGTAGGTCATGGAGTCGGGGGCCAAAGGTCTTAGCCCTTGAGAGCTGTCAAATTTTTTTTACCTTTCAACCTACCTTCACAAAATCGGGCATAAGTCAGGCGTTTGAGCTTGGTTTTTCGAATGGAAATAGGCGTTGGAAAGCTGGTTCCGAGCCCGATCTAATTGATGCAGGTCTTTTTTCTGATTTTTCCGTTTTGCAGTATTTTTTGCCAGTCAAAGTCAGAACTTGTGTTTTTCACTCCCGGGGGCGTATCTTTTGCGTCCGAACTCCGTTTTTCACAAACGAATAGGCGTTGGAAAGGTGTTTCTGTGATCTTTCCAGATCTGTCATTTATTTTTCTAGAATCTACTCCAGGTACATTTTATTCAGTATTTTGTGTTTTCACACATTTGTCAATTACTTGGACTTTTTGGCACCTGGAAATGATTTGTTTGTGTGGGATGGATTTATTTGATCTGATTTATCAGTATTGAGGTCAGTTATTCTCAGATATTTTAATTTGAAGAGTTATCATGGGTTTTTCTACTCACCCTTTAGTTGTATTTCTGGAACGGGGTAATTATGAGTCATGGGCAAAGGGTATACTTACACATTGTAGGTGGCTTTATATTTTGCCTTATTTGTTTGATCTCATACCTGAACCAGCAACTTCAAAGGGAAAAGAAACAACAGGATATCATTAGAAATCAGATAGTAGGAGTTATATTGTCTAGTGTTGATTCTGACACTATGTGGGCTATATCGGGCATTGATTGTCCTCACTCACTTTGGACACGTCTTTGGGAGATCTATGGAGACCCCAGTCTTTCTCCATTCCCAGAGGATCCTGCTTCAGATTGTCTTGTACCCATTGGTTGGAGAGAGAACACACCTTTTGATCATGATACTTTAAAGGAACTTCAATATTTAGACACCCTTCTATATTCTGATGAATCAGAGGATTGTCTCACAGTTCCTACTCTTCAGACTGAGATTAAACTTGTATCAGCATCTTCTCCTATTGTTCTTGATCAGTTTGATATTGCCTCTTCTTTGGCTCCTATTGATTCAGCTAAGCAGGACATCATACATCTTTCAGACATGGCTACTTGGGATTCTTATCTTGCAGGCATTTCATCTTTGTTTGTAGAGTCCTATATTGCAGATCTGGAGGATTACTTTGAGGATTTTTAGCTCCTCTTTGTTGACAGCCATATTCCAGCTGTTAGCCCACCATCATCTGTGCATTCAGAGGTTGCAGTTTTTGAGTCTTCAGTTCAGTTTGGATTTGACATCTTTTGTTTCAGTTCAGACAGAGAGATTCTTTAGCATCCTATTATGGCACACATCTTGAGACATCTTGGTTCTTCTCTTTTCACAGGGTTTCTTCGACATTGTCCTTTGGATCTGTTTCTTCCCAAGGGGAGGAATATTATTTGCCGCTTCAGGATATCTTTCTGGATTCTACATCAGGCATCTACCATTGCGACATGAGTTTCTTCATTGTGGGGGGGCCTTCTAGTCTCTTTCTATTTCTCTTATGGAGACCATTGTATATGTACTTATATGATAGAAGTTGTCTATGGGGTGTATCATGTTATCCACCTCCTATCCTTCTTTTCTTAGTGCATTGCATGCTTTCATCTCTTTTTGGAGTAGAGTTTTTCCCATGAGGTTTTCTCTATTTCTCCACTTTATAGAGATTTGGTTGTAATTGGGTACCTGATCAGGCCTTGTTGCTGAGACCCAAGTTTACTTTCTTGCATTGTAGTTACCTTTGCTTTCTTGCACATGTTTGTAGCTGCACTTTTGCTCATCTTAAGGGGGGGTGTTAGAGTAAAGGTTTTCACTTAATTATATTAATTAAGTCACCTTTATTCTACTCTTAAGATTTCACTTTAGTTGCATATTGTGACATTTAATAATTCTATTAATTATTAAATGTCTACCTATTAGGGTTACTTTTAGGTTTTGCACAATCTCCTTTTATAAGGATTGATCATTGTATTTTAGTTTTATTCTCTGTTAATACATTTTTCATATTTTAGAGTTTCAAAACCCTCTCTTGCTTTTTTTCTCCATTCTCTTTCCTGTGACAGGTATCTCTTGCATACAGGTGTTCTTGGGCTCTAAAGTTGGATCTGACAACTTCTACAATAAATACTCCCTATGAACTATGGTTTGGGAGAATTCCTACTATTAAGTATTTCAAGGTATTCAAAAGCAAGTGTTATATCAGAAGAGATGAAGAAAATTTAGGTAAGTTTGATGCAAGAAGTGATGAATGCATTTTTCTTGGATATTCTACTAAAAGAAAAACATACAGATGTTTCAATAAAAGACTGAGAAAGATTGTAGAAAGTGCAAATATCAAGGTTGATGAAACGGTGAAGAATTCAATTGACATTGATGGATATGTTTTTGATGAACCTGATTGTGTAAGAATTGACGAAATTATGGAAGAACAAGAAAAGGATGAGAAAGAGAAGTAGAATGAACAAAATGAAAGAGAAGAAGATGCTCTGGTGATGTCACCTAAGACACCTAGATATGTATAGAAGAATCATTCAAAAAGTCAAATTATTGGAGATAAGACTAAAGGAGTATTAACTAGAAGCAAAGTTGCTACTGGTGAAGTAAACCTGTGTTTACTTTTTGAGATTGAACCGAAGAATGTAAGTGAAGCATACAAAGATGAACATTGGATGGAAGCCATGAAAGAACTTATGCAGATTGAGAAGAATCAAACTTGGGAATCGGTCCCAAGGCCAATAGATAAAAACATTATTGGATCGAAGTGGGTATTTAGAAATAAGTTGAATGAGAATGGAGAAGTGGTTAGAAATAAAGCAAGGCTTGTGTGTAAAGGTTACTCATAAGTGGAAGCTATAGATTTTCAAGAAACTTTTTCTCCAGTAGCAAGAATGGAAGCTATAAGGATATTCTTAGGATTTACTACTTATAAAGACTTTAAGGTCTATCAGATGGATTTCAAGTCAACATTTTTTAATGGTGAGCTAGAATAATAGGTCTACATGGAACAATTGGTTCAAGGATTTCAATTGTCAGAGAAACTGGGTATGGTGTGTAGATTGAAGAAAGCTTTATATGGATTGAAGCAAGCTCCTAGATCTTGGTATGTGAGGTTGGACATGTATTTGATTCAACAAGGTTTCAATAAAGGTACAACATCTACAATAATCTATATTTTAAGATTGAAAATGACAAAATCTTGATTGTAGTTGTATATGTTGATGACATTATCTTTGGAGGAAATGAAAATATGTGCAAGATGTTTGCAGAAGAGATGCAAAAAGAATTTGAAATGTTTATGTTTGGAGAGATGAATTTATTTCTTGGATTATAGATCAATCAAATAGAGAAAGGAATTTTTATTTCATAGTCTAAGTATATAAAAGATATGTTGAAGAAGTTTGGGATGGATGGTTCCAAATTGGTATGTACTCCTATGGTGATTGGTTGCAAACTGGGTAAAGATGATGATTCACCTAAGGATGATCAAAGCAAGTATAGATCTATGGTTGGTGGACTACTGTATTTGACTACTACTAGACCAAATATTATGCATGTAGTTTGTCTTGTGGCTAGATTTTAAGAAGATCCTAAGGAAACACATATGGTTGGTGTTAAAAGAATATTTAGATATTTGAATGGCACTTTGGATTATAGATTGTGACTAGTATCCTAGAGATACTAACTTTACTCTAAGTGCTTATACAAATGCAGATTGAGTTGGATGTGTAGATGAAAGAAAGAGTACAAGTGGTGGTGCATTTTTTCTTGGTTGCAAACTGGTGGCATGGTTTAGTAAAAAGCAAGATTTAGTCTCCTTGTTTATTGCTAAAGCTGAGTATATTGTTGTTGCATCTTGTTGTACACAAGTTCTATGGATGAAACAAACACTGAAAGATATCACAGTGGTGTATGATTATCCTATTTCTATCTTCTATGATAACACAAGTGTAATTAACATTTCAAAGAATCCTATGATGCACTTGAGGATGAAGCATATATCTATCAGGTATCATTTCTTGAGAGAGAAGGTCATGGAGAACAAAGTGAAGCTTGAGTATGTTCCAACAAAGGATTAGGTGGATGATATATTTATGAAGGCTCTTCCTAAAGATACTTTTGAGTATCTTCAGGAGAAGTTAGGGGTCATTTCCCCTCCTTTCTTGAGCTAGATGCATATGGAGATACATCAGTCCAGTGGATCTATGGATATATATTTCTTCTGGACTGATGTTTTGGTGGCTACCTCTTAGGGGGAGTAGGTAGTATCAGGTGTTGTCATGATGAGTGTTTTATTCTCCATGTCAAAGGGGAAATCAATGTAAAATATTATGCCTTTTCCACTGATGTCAAAGGGGGAGAGGAAGCATGTGAAGAAAAAGAGGAAGAATATAAAAGACTATCTACTAACATAAAGAAGTGTATTCATAGCTAGTATGGTGTCGTTGATGATTTTTCACATCATGTGTTTCCATCAATAACAAAGGGGGAGATTGTTGCAAGAATGGAAAGATTAAAGGTGTTGTCATTAATGTTAACTAGTCAATTTGTAGTGCCCCTTAGTTTGCTTTCTGTTACTGATAGTCACTCGTTTGTATTTGGACATTATGATACTTTGATTCAATGTTATGATGATAGTTGATGATACTTTTATCATTCATGTTTTATGCTTATGCTACGATTAGTATATGGACTTAATGGATTATGTAAATTAATCTTGTTATGTGCATCATGTGGTTATCTGCTGATTGTTTTTACCTTGTTGTTAGCATCTAATTATTGTGTGTTGATGTATTTGGTGAAGGGGAATAGTGTCGCATCACTCGCTTGTGAGTGCCCTACAATGCCATGACTTTCCTCTCACGGTGTGTTTGACTGTATGACTATGTACATGCTCTACTATATGGTTTACTACAAGTTGCAGGTACCAGGCATCAACTTCACTTGAATTGCCAAGTTTGAGCATGCCTTAAAACCAATGGAAATCATTGATGGAGATAGCAATTGGGTCCCTTGTTTAGCCATCATCCTTGATGAGGATGTGTATCCATTGTCACCTTGGTAGTGTTGTTCATTTGTGATTTGGTTTGTCTCTGTTGTCATGGTATTGTTTTCCATCTTCACCATGAGGTCAGGTATTGCTTGGTATTTTGTATATTTGATTAAATTGGTCAATTAGTGTTTTAATTAATTATTACATTAAAATAAAGATTATTGAAATTAAAGGACATTGTGATAAATAAAATAAAAGCTTTTATATAATTGTGGTATTGATAAAATAAAATAGTATTAATGTTTTATTTGGTTTAAATAAATTAAAATTATAATTTTATAAAGAAATATAAAAATAAATACATTAATTAAAGTTTGGTGCAAATAGTATTAAGAGGGAAAAATAAAATTAATAAATTAAATATTTTAAGAGTTGATTATTGTGTGTAAATAAAGGAAGATATGTTTATTAATAAACATATTGAGTGGTGGAAAAAAATAGTGGAAAAATGTTGAAAATTGAGGTGTTTTCTTAGCTTAATACTTTGTAAAAATTTATGATTGTTGATCTAAATATGTATTCTTTGTTATACATTCTTTGTGGGTCATTATCTAATTAATTCATTTTATCATTTGTAGAATGAAGACAGAAGGTTGTAGAAGAATTAGACAAAATATTAGAAGATACACAACATATACCATGGAGAAACCCTTTCAAGAAAAAACTCCACCAAGAATCAATGTATTATTTAATCTTAGAATAAGATTACAATAATTTCAATCCTTGCTTGAGATGCTTCCTTTTCCTTCAACAAATATTCTTCACAACCTACAATAAAACTGATACAAACTCTCTTCAACTTGCTTGAGATAAATAGGAAATAATCAACCTTGTAAACTCCAAAAGAGTTACAATTATAAAGCTCAATCCCTATCTCACAAAAGGTACACCTATCTCTTGCAAGTAGAGTTCTACCATGAAGAACAATTCCAAAACATGAGCTTCATCCATTTGGGTGTCCCTAATTGAAGTCACAATTGAACCTTGATTTCATAGATATCTTCAAAGCTTATCCTCAAAGTAGGCACCCAAGAATGGGCCCACTTAACTCAACCTTCCGGGAATATCTTAGCATGCAAAAGAGTTAACTCCAAGAAGCTAACTTGGGTAACCCAAGGTGGGTCCAAATCATTCTTGTTAACTAAAACATATCTCCACCATTCACATGCAGCAGTCGGTCATCCCCCTAATCAAGGAAGTCACCTATTATTGTCGCAACTCAAGTCATTAGTCATGCATTCCAAGCTAATCAAGTCAACTAGCATTCAACTAAAACTAATCAACCATAACCGAATCCTGAATTAAATCAATTGAATTGAACCGGAATCCAAACCGAACTAAACTAAACTAAACTGGAACTGAACTAACCTAAACCAACTAAACTACTCCGAATTGAATTGAACTAAATTGAACTAAATTGAACTGATTTGAACTGAATTGAACTGAACTTCATGCATATAAACATCAATCCCTAACTCCTGGTATCTTTACATGCATTCAAAAGTCTTATCTTTTACTCCAAATAGTTAACTTAACTCAAGGTGAGTACCACCTTCCATGTGGGTACCCCATGTTCCCCTATTATTTAGGAACTCATATTGGATTCCCTCACATGCTCCTAACATTTAGAATTAATTACAAATGTCAATTAACATGATTATTTCTATTCAATATTATTATCCTTTCTAACTCTAGTAGTTTTAGTACAACAATTTCCAAAGCACTGTATATACATGAAATAAATAATGTTTAGGGATTGCAATTAAATGGCATCCTATTTCCAACATTCTCCCACATGTATACAAGGCACGCAATTATTCAAAACAAGTAACCATTTATTACAAAACGGTATAGCATTCTATGCCAAATGGCCTTCCTACACCAACTAGTCAATCCATGCCAACTTCAAATGCAACTTGCATAATCATGAAGCTCCAAGAAAATGATTAAAACCAATAGAACTTATCTGTAGGAACTAATTTCATAAGATAATTTGCAACATTAATTAAAGTTTCAACTTTCTCAATGAATACTTTCCCACTCTCAACCATTTCTCGCACAAAGTGATACTTAACATCAACATGCTTAGTACGAGCATGATACATAGGATTTTTTGGCTAAACACATAGCACTCTGACTATCACATTCAAGTTTAACTTACTTGCAATTAAAACCAATACCTTTCCCAAGTCTCTGTTAACTAAACTGCCTCCTTGGAGGCATGTGAAACTACCGAATGTGTTGAACTCATGTCCAACCAAGGTGTAGGCTTCTCGGTCTTTTCTGTTGAAAATAGCTTTTCTTACAAGTAACCATTCCAACAAATATCTCTTACCATAAGAGAACTTAAGCCTCGCCTATTTCTCCAAGCATCCATGAGGACCTGTAACCAACCAATCCATGCCAAACTCCAAATACAACACAACACTTTCATGAAGTAATAAAGCAAACAGATTTTAAATAAAATACAATACAGGAATCCACAAGATCAATGTCAAAGTCTAATCTTGAACATAAAACATGACATCTGGTGGATTCAAATCCATCTCCAACTAGAGATCACATCACCATGCAACACAGGTATATACATCCCGGCCCGGCACAGGAACATTTTATGCAAAAATTCAAACTTAGTATCATGAAAGCGGCAACAAGCATATCATGTAAAAAATACATCTATAAACTTTCAAGAAACCATATTCCCAATCACATAGAGGCAACTTTACCAACATGCAACCAATATCAATGCCAACAAACTCAATAAACTGCGGATAATTGTCATACGGAGGAAAATGGATCACTTCAATCCTCCATGAAGCGATCACTCCCAAAACAAAGAGTTATCACATAAAATAATATTAGTTGAAATAACTAATGCATCATTACCGCCATCCCTGGCGGATTCCTCCCAGAAGAATCTACAACTCTTTTTTCTTCTTCTTAAGCAACCCTCCTTCTGCCAGCTGTTCTCATCACGCAGCCTCAACACTTACCCTCCAACCTTTTGACTTACCCTCCCTTCCTGTCTCTGCCAGTTCCCTTTTCCTGTTTTCCACCTTTTTAAAACAAGCGTACCTTGGATTTCCGTTTTAGACTTCCTCCTCATCTCTTCTGATAGGAGAGTAGGAATTATATTGTCCATCTTCAATTTTTTACCACTACCACTGATAGCAACAATTAGATTTTCCCAAGACTCTAGTAAAGGACAAAGTAACAAAACGCATTTATCTTCATCTTCTAGCTCTACATATATAGATGCTAATTGTTAGAATCAAATTAAAAGCATTCAAATGATTTTCAATTGAATCACCATCTTTCATCTTTAAAGAATACAACTGTCTTTTCAGATATAATTTATTAGTAAGACTTTTAGTTTGATAAATATCACCTATTCTCTTCCCCCAACTTATATATATGTAGTAGTTTCTTTCTTAAAACATTCAAGAGAACAACATCAACAAGATACACCTGAAGTGCGTCCCTCATGCCTTCTTACTGCTTAGCCCATCCTCATCCTGACATCGCGTAGCGCACTTTGTCTCATTACCAACAACTAACCATCGATCTCTTCTTCAAGGAGATCCTCCATTTTAATTTCCACATCTCATAATTAGATCCATTGAACTTTTCAATATCTAAACAAATACTGTAACAAACTTATTTTCCAAAATCAGCAACAACAAATTATAGCCAAAACCTCCAATATTTTAAGAGAAAGGCATCCTAATACTCTACCCAACCTCAACTCCGTATACCAAAACGCTAAAATTGAGGTGTTTTCTTAGCTTAATAATTTGTAAAACTTTATGGATTGCTGATCTAAATATGTATTCCTTTGTGGGTGATTATATGATTAATCCATTGTATCATTTGTAGAATGAAGACAAAAGGTTGTAGAAGAATTAGATAGAATATTAGAAGATACACAACATGTACCGTGGAGAAACCCTTTCGAAAATTCCACCAAGAATCAATGTATTTCATTTAATCTAGAATAGATTACAATAATTCCAATCCTTGCTTGAGATGCTTCTTTTTCCTTCAACAAATCTTCTTCAACCTCGCAAGAATAAAATGGACACAAACTCTCTTTCAACTTGCTTTGAGATAAATAGGAAATAATCAACTGTAAACTCCAAAAGAGTTACAATCACAAAGCTCAATCCCTATCTCAAAAAAGGTATGCCTATCTCTTGCAAGTAGAGTTCTACCATGAAGAACAATGCCAAAACATGAGCTTCATCCATTTGGGCATCCCAAACTAAAGTCACAACTGAACCTTGATTCCATAGATGTCTTCAAAGCTTATCCTCAAAGTAGGCGCCCAAGAATGGGCCCACTTAACTTAGCCTTTTGAAATATCTTAGCATGCAAAAGATTTAACTCCAAGAAGCCAACTTGGGCACCCAAGGTGGGTCCAAGTCATTGTCTGTTAACTGAAACATCTCTCCACCATTCATGCAAGAATGGTCATCCCTTGTTAACTGAAGGAAGTCACCTGTTATATGTCATGCAACTCAATTCATTAGTCATGCATTCCAAGTTAACTGAATTCAACTAGCATTCAATTAAAATTAACTGAAGATAATTGAATCATAACTGAACTAAACTGAATTGAACTAAACTAAACTAATTTTGAACTGAATTGAACTAAACTAAACTAAACTAATATGAACTGAACTAAACTGAACTTCATGCATGTAAACATCAATCCTTAACTCCTAAGATCTTTACATGCATTTGGAAGTGTTATCTTTTACTCCAAACAATTAACTTAACTCAAGGTGAGTGCCACCTTCCATGTGGGCACCCCATGTGCCCCTATTATTTAGGAGCTCATTTTGGATTCCCTCACATGCTCCTAACATTTAGAATTAATTAGAAACGTTAATTAACATGATTATTTCATTCAATATTAATCTCTTTCTAATGCTAGTGTTGGTGAACACTTTCTAAGGACTTAGGAGATACATGAAATAAATAATGTTTAGGATTGCAATTAAATGACATCCTATTTCCAACAAAAATAAAATAAAATAATGAAATTAAAGAAGTGTTGCATGCAAGCAATGGACATAGTGGAGTGGCTTTTAAATGGACTAATTTTCTAAAAGAAAGGAGGATTTTCAACCATATTTGGAAACTAATCATGTTTTTCCTCTTTTGGGGGGGAAAGTTTTCTTGATTCTTGGAAGCTCTTCTTTTGGATTTGGGGGTTTCGATATTGGAGTTCTATAGAGTTTGTTGAGACTTTTTGGAGGAATTGAAGCTATAACTTGGAGTTTGAACCTGACATCAGTTTTCAGCCCAACCATTTGATTGAATCTAGGTTCCATTATTTTGAATTCTATTTCTACTTGAACAAAAAAAACCTTGAATGGTTATGCAGTAGGAAATAAAGTATCTGTTGGTTTAAATTTTCTAAGTTTGAACATGATTAAATGCAATTTCTCTTGAAAGATTTAAAGCCTTTTTTGTAACTTTATCTGTGCTTATTCTATAACCCATGTATTCCAGTAAACCACATCTTCTCCCCAACTTAATGCATTTGTTTGGAAGTTCCTTAAGCTTCTTTTTCTTTTATGACATATTGAGCAGTCTTATATTTATCACACTCCTTGAGAGGATAATTATTTGGGATATTTGAAATAATTCATGCAAAAGACTGGAGAATTCGTTTGAATTACATTACACTTAGAAATTGATGTGTAAATCTCATGCTAGGAAATCAATGCCTCTTCTTTATATTTGGACCCACCATACATCCGCTCATTTTGGTGTCTATTCCCTATCATCCAGCAAGTTTATTCTCATTCTTGAATTGTTCCTCTTGATAAATTGTGCTCTGGCTTCAATGTCTATGTCGCATACTTGTCTTGGGCGTTATAGTGGTTATTCGTGTTCAGTAAAAACACATTCATTTGGCAGTCACAACGTAACATTTTCTTTTATCTTGGTGGCTTGACATCGAATGGTTGAAAGCAACCTCTGTTTCACCTTGAATTCATTGATTTTGTTTATGTGATCCCTAGCACATGTATAGATGCATCAATGGTATTGTTTTTTTAATCTCTTGTGTTTGATAGTCTTAAACCATCGACTTTGGCCACCATGCATACCTCTATAATATATGACATAGTAATCTACTTGAAACTGAGTAATTATACTTTCTTTTGCAATTCACACAACTATAGGTAAGATAGAAACCCGTATTGAATTTATTTTTTTGCTTTTGCTATGCGTGATAAAGTATTTTGTGCTTGCATGCCACTATTTGGATATAGTTGAATTTTCTTGCATATACCACTCCAAACTCTTTTACTTAGGTTTTGATAGTCTTATGAAATATATTTTTTCTATGGTTATTCATAGTATGTTTTCAGTCGCCTTAGATCTAGCTTGGAAACCTTTGGAAATTTTATGTTGGTAAATCGTTCCTTGTAAATTTGATAGATTTACGAGGACGTTTGATTTCACATGTGTCACTTCTGTAGATTATGTGGCAATTCAAATGCATATTGATTAATGTTTGTGTGTAATAGCATATAGAATCTTCATGTACAATGGGCAATCAATTCTAAACAAATCAATGGACATTAGTTTTGAATGGTGATGGTTATATATTTATTCATACCGCATGTACTATATGCTCATTAGCGGTTGTGATGTTTTAATAGAACGATCATTTGTTGTATATATATATATATATCTATATATATATACAAATATAGTTTTAAAAGTATGTTTTATTATTATTAGTTTATTGCATTTCAAACAACAGTTACATAGGATATTTACATGTATAAATATATGTATATGTATATATATAAATATATGTTGATATTTGATTATGTCTTCCCTTTGTTGTCTGCGTGCCTCTAGAAGCGGTGTCACTGTTGTGTGTTGTTGTAATGTACTTGTATATTAGAGTCATGTTAGCCTTCTATCGTTCTTTTTTCTTCTTGACTATTTTGTGGTGGGACCTTATTGCTATCTCCTAGCACAGGGAGTGGACCTTAGGGTTCCACATGGTTGGGTGGTATGTGCTTTTTACTCCATTGGGTCCCCTTGCTGTTGATTGTGTTCATGGTGACTGCTCATGGTGATGTGGACTTTTGTATTTGTTCCAGCTCGAGTGGATTATCTTTCATGTACTTGTATTGAAATTGAATCAACTGTATCATATATTGTAACCCTAATGTATATTCTTCCCTATTGATCTTAGGAAGCATTGTTGTACAATTTGTAAAGTTGTAATTAATTGTTGAACTCTCTCTTCTGTAATGGATAATGCAAATGTTGTATCTTTCATATGTTAGTTAATTGTAATGATCATGAATGTTGCTATAATGATAATATGATATGAATGATTCTTATTGAAAAATCATTTATTTGTGATGGATTAATTGCACTTTGTATATTGTTAGATACAATTTGGTTTAATGAGATGAATTATAATTCTGGCTAGTTTGGTTAATGGGATTCTAGTAGCGTAGTCATGGAACCTTAGAGGACTTAGGTTAGAATACAATTTATTATATCATTTGCAATCTTTATTACTGTTAGCTCCCTAAATTTGCACCCTGTTTGCTAAGCCTTGAGTGAACTTAGCAGATTTGGACTAACATGGGACTACTTTTAGGTTGTGGGTAACCTGTTTGAAAGCAAACCTCCAGATTATGGGCTGGCTTCCCCATTTGATGTCACCTAACTACTTAATATCTGAGATAAGGGTAAGAATTTGCATAAAATAAACCTAATGCTGGGAAGAAACTAAGGTGATACACCAAAACAACCTAGACCTGCTAATAGCCTTACACATTCAAATTAATATCTCAAAGCTAACCCAC
>VDFB02218130.1:0-20172 GCA_007258455.2 Sequoia sempervirens | reverse complement strand
GTGCATGGTTGACCTTCTTGCTCGTGCTGGCTATCTATCTCGAGGATACCCTAAACTTTATCATTAAGATGCTAGTTAAACCTGTGGTGGTTGTGTGGTTGTGTTTTCTTGGTGCCTATAGATCACATATGAATATAGGATTAGGCATATATACAGTAACGCTATTTTTTGATTTGGATCCTAAAAGTACTGCGACTCATGTTCTTCTCTCAAACTTCTATGCAGAAGTGGGCAGGTGGGGTGAGGTTCAAATAGTAAGGACATTGATGAAAGATAGAGGAATTAAAAAGATCCCTGGATGTAGCTGGATTGAAGGCCATAAAATGGTACATGCTTTTTATGTAGGAGACAGATCACATCCACAGACAGAGGAGATTTATGCAACGTCGGAGAAATTGGTGGGGAGATGAAGGCAACAGGGTATTTTCCAGATTCATGATATTCACTTGATGATATTGAAGAGGAAGAAAAATAATTATTTCTCTGCCACCAAAGTGAGAAGTTGGCAATTGTATTTGGTTTGTTAAACATGCCCCCTGGAACGAACTAGTAGAGTTGTTAAGAACCTTTGAGTATATGCTGATTGCCACACTGCAACAAAATTTATCTCCAAGACCGTTGGAAAAGATTGTTGTGAGAGATGTGAACTGTTTCCATCATTTTAAACAGGGATAATGTTCTTGCAGAGATTATTGGTGATGCTAAATGAGCAATCTGAAAAATAGGCTTGCATGATAATAATGTGCACTGTGGCAGACGTGGAGTAATAATCAAGGGGCAAGCTTTTATTTTCAGTTTTTAGAAAGTTTTGTTTTGTTTTATTGCTTTCCTAAAATTAGATGCATAAATTGTAATGCAGATAACTGCTAATATACATTATTGGGGTATCTGAGATAGACTGTTTTTGAGATAGACTGTTTTATGATAATAATAAATATGGATGTTTCATTGAATTGTTTTTACTGAAGGGGTTCAATGATCTTTTAATTGGGTTTTAAAGCGGGAATGGATTGATCAGAGTGGATTACGGTAAATACTGAGTTTTATTGGTAAGTATAATTTTGGGGTGAAAACTGTGTGTTCATTCAATCCCTGTTTCAGATCGCACAAGGTATTCCTTTTTCACGATTATATGATATGATTGTCTAGTAGAATAAGAGCTTTTTATATAGATATCTCTAGTCAAATAGATGGCACCATTTTTAAATGCTTGCAAATCTCAACCGGCTCGCTTAGCTAGGGCTTGCAGCAGTAATTCCACCGCATTAACTTTGATGTCTTCTAAATTATTGTTTTACTGAATTATATGAACCATTGTGCAATTCCGATGAAATAGCCTATAAAGTGGTTCGGTAACTGTATTTGGCCCTTTGGGTAAAAACAGCTTCACAATTCTGAACGGTTGAAAGGATTGAGTGTAATAGTGATGCATGGTGTTTTGCGAGGCTGAGGCATATTTTGTGCAATTCTCATGAATTTGAGAAAAGAAAGTAGGTTCAGTAATTATTTTCATTAGGTATATAAGAGCTGTGTGATGCTAATTTGTTGATTGGAGTGGCCATAGCAGGTCAACATTGACTAAAGAGAACAGTGACTCATATTGGCGATTGTTAACGAAGTTGATGCAAAGGGATTCAATAATTTTCATGATTATATGATATGACAGATTAGCAAGACTAAGTTCTCCTTATATAGATGGCTTTAGTCAATTAGATGGTGCCATTTTTAAATGCTTGCAAATCTCTGGTGGCTCTCTTAGCTAGTGCTTGTCGTAGTGATTCCATTGCATTAACTTCGATATCGTCTATATGAATTCAGTACTGAGTTATATGAATAGTTGTGTGATTCTAATGAATTTGGCCTAAAAAGTGTTTCAAGTACTGTAATTGGGTAAGACAGCTTTGTAATTCTGAACGATTGAAAGGCTTGATTAGAATAGATGGGCATGCAGTATTGCGAGGCTGAGTCATATTGTGCAATTCTGATCAATTTTAGTAAAATTATTTTCATTTGGGTGTATATAACAGCTGTGTTTGTTGAATGGAGTGGCCAGAGCAGTTTGGCATCGAGTAAAGTGAACACCGAGTTATATTGGCAATCGTTAATGTAGTTGACAAAAAAATATTCAGTAACTTTCAAATGACCACTTGGGAACAACAGTCGTACAATTCTGATTTATTGAATGGATATAGTGAATACTGAGTTATTTGGTTGAGCAACTATCATGAATTGGATACAAAGGGGTTCAATACATTTTTTAATTGTGTAGAACAGCTGCTCAATCGTGATTTAGTGAATTTCATTATTGGAAGAGGTTAGCATGCAGGTTAGTAGAGCTATGTTGTGCAATTTAGGTTAATTGTACTCAAAGGGAGTCAGTGATTTCTTAATTGGGTGAAACAGCTGTATGATATTGATTTATTTGATCAATCAGTATGAAATATTGTGAACACCGAGCCACATTGAGTTTGAAATTTATGGCTTATGGAATGATAAGGGTTTATTGGGTTTCTTTTTGGGCTCTTGAATGTGTGAGTTACCTTGAAAATTGGGTATGTATTTTGGCCCTTGAATGTCTTAATGGTGATAGATTGAAGCTGAATTGTTAATAGTCTGTCAACGGAAATTGAATTTCTCAATTGGTATGTTAATGAAATATGTATTCTTTAAGATGCTTGTCAAGATAAAAGCTTTGTTAGAATTTAAATGATTGCTTCTAATGGTATAGTCTCCACAATTGTATTGTGTGTAGGCTTATAGAATTGGAACAGATGTTTTTATGTTTCTTTAGAACTACACCTTTATTAGTGATAGGCTATTATGTGGGGGAACCCCACTGGGATCTCCTCTAGTCTGACGCCGGAAAATCTCCTCCAGTCTGACGCCAGAAAACAACAGTCACACACATTTTCTAAGCCTATCGGCGTATGTATTGCACCTGATTGGGGTGCAAGTGCTAGTTTTATTTATTTTTAATTCTTTTCCCCCATCCACTTTGTCCAGCGTGGATGCCACTGGTGGGGGATGTGACAAGGTGATAGCCAATTGGTTGAGAAAGCTCTATGTAAAAAACTGAACACTATTAGCTTAGAATGTATAACTGATTTTGATTTGAAAAGAATGTTATATTTGGATGGTGAGTTTGATGAAGAACTTTACATTCAAGCCAAAAAGTGTCTATTGTTGACAACATTACCAGAATTGCCTTCTCCATGCCTCCAAGAATTGGAATAGATGCTTGTACTAATGTTCCTAAAAATCAGAAAAATGCACCCAGTTTGAAAAGCTAAAACATCCTAGCTAGTAAGAAAGGATCTATAAGGATCTACTTTATAATCCAGTTAAGATCTATCATCAATCTACTCACAGAAAACATTTTTATAAAATTAAATAACAGTTAGATGTAGACAGGCTAGATTTGTTTCATTAAAGTAGGTACCATTTGGACCTTTTGCTACCATTTAATAGTGATTGTAGATTGAAAAGTCTGAGATGAACAATGTTCATTATTACCTTGGCTATCATGCAAATTGTATAATTCCCAAATACATGTGACAATGATGAGGAAATGAAACATAAATGAAAACAGCTGAATTCAGAAAAGAGACTGATCTCACTAAGGAACCAAACGTTCATTCAGAATAAAGATCGGGAAGGAGGATTAAGATGCAGCCAGTGTCCAGATTAGATTATATAACGCTCCAACCATGGTCTCACATTCTGGCACCCCACAAATCAGGGATGCTCCATTCAGAGTTTACAGTGGGCTTTAGATCTGTTTTAGATTTTTGCACATTGTTCAATTGATTTCTTGATGGTTTTATGATAGAAAATAGGGTTGTTGTAGAGCTACATGAAGAATAGCTGTCAAGATGAATAAAACACATTACAGTGATGATTTTCATGATTTGGTTTTACTCCAGACCATTCAGTGCTGTTTTATACAGCTGTTCTTCTGATATTCCTCTGTAACCCTTGATTTCGTTTATATTAAAGCACAATGAAAAATTTATTTAATGTTTTGCGGCAGCCAACATTAAAACCTGCTTGTCTCACAGCAACAGAGCATTTAATCAAAATAAAACCATTTATAGCTGAAAGCTTTTGACGTTTTGAACTGTTCTACATGTCCTTTCAGCTGAAATGTTGTTACTCTAAAAATTCTCTTTTGGCTAGAAATACATATCAGACTTTCGTCAGCCAAACAATGTCCAGCACTGTGTCCAAGGAACCATTAAAAGTCAAGCTACAAACCGCATCGACAAGAATTCCCAAATTGATCCATTGAAAATACTTTAAAAACATATTTTTGGTGTTTTATTCATTCCTGGGAACTTAATTGACGCTGAAATGGGTTCCAGGCACCAAAATAGAAGCTTTATATCGGGGTGTGGACATTCATGAAGTATGATGGAAGGAATTTTTTTGTTGAAATGTCGCTATTGCAGCCGCTGAAGAATAGATCATTGAAGGGCAATGATCATGAGGACCTCAGCTAGGATGCCAGTGATAGAAATGAACTCAAATAACTCACAAGATCAAGGGACATGAAACTACTCATAAATGACATTCTGAAAAAAGCAAGGGTGAGAATAGAAAGGAAGAAAAATGAACAAAATAACAGTAATGAACACATGACTTTGATTAATCTAATTGCCCCTTTTTAAAAGATTACAGAATTAAAGGTCGATGCAACTGCCAATATGAAATAGAGAAATCCTGATGACATTGAATTGAAATGCCCTGTTTGTAGAAGCATACTGAATGACTGGAAGGTTCTAGAAGCTGCTAGGGTGTATTTTAAATTTTGAATATGAAGACAAGAAATTGTTCTCATTGATCCTATCCTTTTAATGGAACCTATGAAGAACTGCACAAACATGCAGGAAGTGTGCATCTCATAGTTAGAACAATAGATGTGGACTCTTCCTGTCAACGTACTTAGAGGTATTTAGAACATCAGAGTGATTTTGGAGATGTTCTGATCACTATATGATCCGCCATGCCCCATGCAGTTGTGCTTGGGGTTTATGTTCTTCATAATGAGATGTTATTCATTTTGACAAGGGAAATGAAAGTGATAGTTTGACATCTTCTCCAAGTTAGTGGACAACATTCTTCTTGTTTCACATGATTAGTCCCACTTCTTCACTTGCAGATGCTAGAGGATTTCAGGAGGGCCAAGGATGTAATTGTATTTTTGTAAGCTTTCATTAGAAACCATGGCTGGGTAAGCAGAAGGAATTATGAAGGGGACTTCATAGTGTTTTCAAATTAATGAGGTATCTAATAGTACTTGGACGTAGTAGGAGGAAGATGACACCAACAAGTTTCTCAGACCTGACAGTGAATTACCATAAGTTGCTTTCTGCCTTCATATTTACTGGCTATTGGAATCAGATTTAAAGGTGTTTAAATTCTTCTCATGAGTGCCAAAGTTGTATCAAAGGTCCTAAATGCCCAAAACTTCTTCAACTCTCACCTCACACCACTGGCATTAGGAGGCTGCAAAATTACAACATTCTATGGTTACTCTTTTATAGATTCAACAGTTTAGATAAACCCAACCAGCCAAATTACAGATCTTGATTATATTCTATGGAGCAATGACCAATTGTAGTTTTACTATAACTAAAACTCTTGTACAGCTGAGGTTCTGGAAAATATTAAAAGAGAATAGAAAAGAATGAGCATCATTCTAATTTGTAGCACTTGTGGCTCTCATATGAGTATATCTTGTTGGTTGTAGTGTTTAAAAAATGCTTAAACAAAATAATTAATTAAGAGATACTCAAAAAGATAAGAGAGACATGGAAAATGATGATGGAAGTTGTCATCATGGCAGCATTAGATAACCTCCACTGGAAATACATATTCCAATTTATCATGGCATGTTAAGTTTTGGGACTCAAAGTTCTGGGAGAATTAAGGTCTCCATGCACCCATATGTTAGAGAATTTTCTTTTGGGACATTTAGTGGTGGTAGCTATATTGCAAAATAGCTATATTGAGAAGAGTATTTTAGAACTTTGTGTCTTTATATTCTTTGTTTATTGCAGATCAATCATATGTCTAAAATGTAATTGTTCTCTTGCATTTCCCTTATATGTTGAAGGGGTAAACCATAAGGAATTTTCTCTTTCTTGCTAGTGTTGTATGTACTAATGGAAGGACTTTGTTTTCTTTGATAATTGCAAACACATTGTTTCTTCTATTCCTTTTGTTCTTTCCATCTTTCATTTGAGCAATCCTACATAGCGTCTCATATGAGCCTATCTAAGGTTTCCCTATTTTCCTTTTCTTTTTCCCCTTTTTGTTTTTCCTCTTGTACTTTCTAGATAAAACTATGCAAAACCCTCAAAAACACCCATCACACAAGGGATTTGCTCCTCTCAAATGTAGAAGAAAATTGTTAATTTGATAATAATTTTTCCAGTTGTTTTGAATATTTATCATTTCCCATTGGACAAGTCACACTAATTTCGGTGAAATGTTTATTTACCATTATGTGGGGATACCAAAAATTGGATTGGGACAAACACAGTAGTCTAAAAAACTACCTATTGAACTAGGACACTCCTAATAGTTTACTATCATGGCTTCTAAAAATTCTCATGTCTTGGTTACCAAAGTTGTTCCTCCTTTAGTGCTATGGCTACCGGAAATTCCTATGTCTTGGTTACCAAAAAATGTTCCTTCTTCACTATCATGGCTACCAAAACTTTTCATGTCTTGGTTACCAAATTTTTTCCTCCACTTTAACTATCCTAGCCACAATAATTTCAATATCTTGGTTACCAAAACAATTCCTCCTTACTTGTCATAGCTATGAAAAATTCTCATGTCTTGGTTACCAAAACTTTAGACCGCATTCACTATTTTGACTACCAAAACTTCTCATTGTCTTGGTGACAACCAATATTTTCCCAAACTTAATCCAAAGAAATTATTTGAAGATCTTAAGTTCCTCATGTAGTTGACTATTGCTAAATAAGAAGATACTTTGAAATAGAAAAAAAAATTCAACCTTTTGTGTCCTCTAACCTCTTTTTTGACTTGGTTACATTTAATTTACCTAATAGAATATGTGAGCCTCTAAAAATTCCATTAATAAATATAATGTTACGAATGAAAATGTTCATATGAAAAAATAAAGGTGCCAATTTTAATTAATAATAATCCATTAGAATATTTTTTTATGTACTTATGATAGCTGACCGTATGAATTATTAAAATAGAAACATCTTCACAATCATCTCCTAATCAATCCAACTTCCTATTAAAAATGAATAATAACTTGCTTATGTCCCCCTAATGTCATTTGAACTTCACACCTTAAACCCATTTTATATTAAAATATATTCTATACAAAATAATATAACTCCACACTCCTTTAAAATCACTTTTATATACACACTCTATAAAAGATAATCTACTTAAGAAAATATTAAACTATATATTATCATTAGATAGAAAAATAAATGTCCAACTCCCCTATGTTCTCACGTCTACATAATAGAGAGGTGACTTAATTTATATCAAAATAGTTATGTTATTGCAATCTCCAAACACCTTGCTTAAAAGCAATACAATCAATGTTGTATTAAGGACTTAAATAAATTTATTAGTGAAAAATATGGTAGATAAGGTGGGGTTTGAATGGTAAATATGGATAATAAAATTTTATGTTAATTAATAATATATTATTAGTAATTAGTGATAGGTCAAGTGATGTTTTCTATTATGTAAATATTCGTTTCGATATCATTTTATGAATCAAGATTAATCTATATAAAATAATGATTAATAGTATAAATTATATTTGCAAATGATTCAAACAAATACACAAAAATATATTATATTTGAGTTGATTTTACAATGACAAATATGATACTACAAAGTCATTTCTTTTCAACCACTCAAGTAACTATCAAATACTTATCAATAACTAAAATCCACCTAAACCACAAACTATTAATCTAAAAAAAATTAATACATAACAACAAACTAACTGTATGATATAATCTTTGAAATTAACGTTGTCCCTTGTCATGTGTTAGTATGTACCCAAAGGTATGATACCTCATTCAATATGGTGGGGACAATAAGCACAAGGACACATAAGAAGGTAACAAACTATGACAAATAATAAATACGAGTCTACTCAAATGTATTCAAGTCTTTATTATCTATGAGGTCATCATCATAATCATTGTCTACAAACCCAACACCACGATCTAGCTCAACATCTAACCCATAAGTGAGAAGCATAACAGGTTGATCTCAACTAATTGTAAAAATAGAAGACTAGTATCATACCTCATTTAATAAAGTGGGGAACAAAGAGCACATAGACACATAATAATGTAACAAACTAGAAGAAATAGGAAATATGAGTATACTCAAGTGTGTTCAAGTAATTCTTCATCATCCATGAGATCATTATCATCGAAATCATTATTTACAAACATAGCAAAGTGAACTAGCTCAATATAAATCCCAAAAATAAGAGGTATATAAGGCCACTCTAAATCATTCATAAAAATAATAGACTAGGATGGGATATTAGAAATATTATCAAACATGCTATTTTTAGGAGGGGGAACAATAGAAAATAGGGAAGATGCAACTAAAATTATCTCCGCCAAACAGTGAGCATCTACCTATCACAACAGAACCCAATAATTTACAACAGCTAACGCAACATGTTGCAGCGCGTCACATCCCAAACCAATTGCAATACCAAACTGCAACTACATATCGATAAAATTCAACCAGCAAAACGATGACGCCGATGTCCAACTGATGATGTCCCAACCACAGCTGGTAACAAAACTATGGCTCATATATCTACTAAAGTGGAGAAAGACGGAAACGGGCAGGATGATCCAATAGCAGCAGCTAGAGGTGAAATACAAAACAAAGATGGTGCCAACGGAGCAGGCCTTTAGCTGAGGTCGAGATTATGATGAATGATGACACAGATCATCTTTTAGCCATACCGGTTAAAATGACGGGATGATGCTACTGGGGAGTTCAACGGTCCAAAGAGGAAGGAGAGTCCAGGAATGACATTACTGGAGAGCAGGAACTCAACCAATACTCAACACGACCACAAGATCCAGATCATGACATAGATTTTACTCCCACACACGAGAAGAACAAAATATATGGTAATGATTATCAAGGGAGCAAATTTTTTATTTCTAATGAAACAATTGATCATAAAATTTCCTAAAGTTCTAAAAGGGGCTAGTAGTTATGGTGTGGAATAATGATGACCTCATCCTCATGTATCAATTTTGAACATTAATGAAACACTAAGAGGATGAACCAAGCTTTGTTTATCCATAGATTTCCAAGAAGAAGAATGAAATGCAGGAAAATGGAGAGGGGTGATATAGGTAAACCTAGGAATGAGGGACCTATGCCAAAAAGCACAAAAAGGGGTGCCCACCTAATCACAAACCCACCTTTTCCTATTTCATTAGGAAGAAGGATAGTGCCACAAGAGATAAGGATTGACCTACAACTCTTAAGGTGAGTCAAATCCAAGTTTTGGGACACTATGTGATCTCTCCTTCCTTATGACATAAAAGTGTAAAATATGACTAAAATACACTTTGGGGAGATAAACTAAAAATACTAAATGAGCTCAATTGTTCAATGTGGATTTAAAGCATAATACTAACCAAAACTATAATTTATAGGCAGATTTCAGGGTTGCAAGATGATATCTATCAACCCAAAAAATATTGTCCTGAAAACTATAGCAGGACACATTCGCCTAAACTAAACACCCCAATTTTTGACTGAAAGGCACTCTTGGGAGATGAATAAAAGTGCATTAATGATCTAATAACTGAGATCTACCACTTGGAATGCAAAGTATTATGATAATACAGTAAAAAATAATCATTAATTAGTAGATCTGAGAAGGTTAAGAAGGTTTGTACCTGGCTCCAAAAGTGACAGTAAGGCGTCCTGTTTTGGAAAATGTGTCCTTGTTATCTTTTTCTAAGAAAATCTTTTTGCAATCCTCTAATGTTGGATTTAAGGCTCTGATTTCTCTAGGTTTTATTGTCGAAAGACCAAAAATAAATTTTGTAGGCGAGTTTTCATGTCTTGACAACTTTGGTGACAACTTTGACAACTTTGCACTTTTGATCCAATTTCACTTCTCCTTCACCTATAAATCTGCAAACGCACAAAGAGGAGAAAAATGTTTGTTTTTGGTGTATAACGGTTTCCCTTGGTCAAACCATAGTCTAGTAATTAAACCTTGATAATGAAATGAAAGCATAAATGGAAGGAATGATGAATGAACACTAGCTTGTTGTGCAACTCACCAAACCCTCTAATGGCTACCCTTGGAGGACTAACGTCTAACACATAACTCCAAAGATTAGATATTGCACGAAATGAATTGATTGGATGCTTGATTTAACACTTGATTTGATGCTTGAAAACTTGAAACCTACATCACAATGTTAGCTCCAAAAACATGCATGAATGCAAATAACTTTGACATGATGATCTTGATCTTCATTGCTACAACAATCGACTAAAAAATTTGCTCTTGAATTCTCTTGACAATAATCTTTGCTCTTAGGATTGATCTCTTGAAATCTTAGATTGCTTAGGATTTCGTAGGATATGAATTTGATAAAAAGGCCTTGTATTTATAGGTAATTCCTTAATTTCCCAAAAATTAAACATCAAAGGAGAACAATTGCAATTTGAATTTAGATCATAAAAATTCCACCAAAAACATATTAAAAAATGGGGTCCTAAACTTGATGACCCATTCTCCCTTGGGCGAATGGGTCCTAGGCCCTAAACCTAGGACACATTTTCCAAGATTTGTAATTTGATGTTTGTAATTTTTTGATGTAGGTTCTCCTTTTAGAAAATGAAATTAATTAGGCTTTTAAATGCATAATTAGGTCAATTAGAGGCTTAATTAAGTCCAATTAATTAGGGGGATGTAAACATAATGTGAAAATATAAAGGAGTACATTTTCTGACAATATAAAGAAGAAGATATTTGAGGTAGAATAATATGAGCAACTATCAACAAATCCTTGAGACCAATCTTAATAGAGAGAATCATGCAATTAAGAGTGTCAATAAATATACCTTCCTAGCACTTCAAATAAGCCTTAGATGCAATGTAAGAATCCTTCTAAGTATGTGTATTCAAGAGATATTCCTTTGTATAATATTAAAGGGATAATTTGGATCAACTAAGATGCATTAGTATGCACACAATTTGTATTCCATTCAATGTATGGAGGGATATGATAGTTATTATTAGCTTAACTTCATCAAGAGAGAAACAAATAACAAGAGGAGAAGGAGAAGAAAAAGGAACATTCTCATTTCCTTGTTTGAGTACTGATAAAATCATTAAAATATGGTGGGAAATTTTGATGGTATAGAAGAAGGATTGGAAGGAGCATTAGAAGAAGGCTTCTCACAAGAGAGGAGGAGAAACAACCTTAGGAAGAAGATCGATGTTATTTGATTTGTGTTAGGGGAAGGGATTGATATATTTGTAAATTATAATTTGGTGGAACCACTTGCTTGTTGCCTTTTTCATTAAAATTTTCCATGTGAATTATATTATAATCAATTAGATCCTATATTTTATGTTTTTAATCCCATACAATGTTTACAGTCATGAATAGGAACATGATAGCATTGGAAAACGGCTTGGCATCATATTTGTGAGGAAGAAGTAGAAAAGTATCTAATGGAGGAACATGATGAATTTCAAGAAGGTTGGTTGCAATGATTTGTTTCATTATAAAATATAGCATGTAAGCCAACTTGGTGAATTGCCAATTGGGCCTTAGTAAAAAATTTAATGGTATTGGAAGATGTGGAAGGAGTGGGAAAAACAAGAAGGGAAGAGAAATATTGTTTAGTTGTGTTAACATTTTCCTTATGTTTCATAGATTATTATAATTATTAAAAAAAATCTTCTATGGTTTATTAGGAAACTTTAATAAAGTGGGAATAGAAGAAGAAGCATGATCATTAGATACATGATGTATGTTTTCCATATTTTCCTCATAATCTTGGAGTGTTGCACAAATAGCAACAAAGTTTGTGTATTTTAAAATATGAGTTTTTTCATTATTGATGCTTGCAAATATCCTATAAGAACTCTTTGTATTTCAATATTTGGTAAGTGATAGTGTATCTTCACAAGAATATACTAGAATATCAATACAAAATCACTAAAACACTCATTAATTTTAGTTTATAGCAAATAAATTTTGTGAAATTAACTTCTAAGCTAATCTAAGGTTGAAAGTAGCTCACAAATACTTGCACAAGTGAATCTATAGATTGAATTGAGCCATGGGGTAAATAATAAAACTCCTCAAGGGCATTATACTTGAGTGTGCAAGCTGGGAAGAGTTTTGAATGAATATAGTCATCATACAAATAATCTATACAAGTGGCATTAAAGGATAACACATACATTGCAAGGTCATCCTTTTCATCAAATAGTGAAAAATAAGGGCCACAAACACAATAGGAAACATATGCAATGTAATATCACAAAAGAGGGGGTTATGGTGGAGTTCCATAGTAACTTACCTAGAATTAGATGTGAGTGCATCTAACTTCTACTAAATTTGGTAGATGTGATGTAAGACATGAGACATGTTGGGTTAGTAAGGGTGGAAAAAATGAGTGATAAGATGGAACATAAACAAGGTAGGAAGTGAGAGCCATTGATAGGATAAGAGAAAAGGAGTATGTGGGATGAGAGGACATGGGAAAAGTAGGTGGAAATTAGATAGAAGTATGATAAATAAGATATACCAAAGATTTGATATATCAATGAGTATAAACCAATAACACCACTACAAACACACACAAAAATATGCACTTTAAAAAATACGTATGAAAGGAGCATGTATAAGCCTAGACAAAACCTTAGAAGTTCCTAAAATTAGAATTATGTAGCAAAACTTATGAAAATTTGCAAATTCTAAGAAAACCATGTATCAAAATTTGAAACCATCCACACCACCACCTAGAGCGTGGAAAAATAGCCCAAATAAAAATTTCTCAAAAAAGGAGGTTATTAGCCTAAGATATTAGCTTCCAAAGTTAATCAAAAATGAAGGGGGATATTTTTTTAATACCACCTACTAATGCTAGTATGATGTCACCGCTATGTATGGTGAAACCATTGCTAAATCTGGAGGTCTAGTAAATGTAGATATTTTCCCACTAAATCTAGGTTTGTGTTAGATATATAATCTCTAGTAAAACTTAAAATATCTACCATAATAGTGAAAACTTACCTAAATTTAGCAAGATTGCTAGAAAATCCACTAAAGATAGCATACCCACTAGAATAACCAACAAGTTGGATAGATGGGCCAAGTAGGCCTATAGTGGAGGGATTGGGGGCCACATAAGCTTGCACCCATGGCGATCTTGCAATCTATAAAGGGGTTTGACTCAAATGCAAGGGTTTACAAATGCTAAGGAGGTTGCAATGACTTGAGGGATCTCATGCCTTATAAGTCACCCCACCACCTATTGCACGAGGCCCAATAGGTCTACAAAGACAATACCTTATTGGTTTTCATTAAATAGTTTTTCTTAAAGTTTGAAGCTTTTTGTTTAATTGTCAAATTATTTTTTTGTTAAATATTTTTTTATTCACAAATACCTATGTAGATTTTTTTAAATACAATGATGTTTATGCTCTAATATTGCAGGTATATAAAATAAGCTAAAATCCATGGAACAAGACAAAAGATGCAACAATTAATTAGGTCCAAAAAAAATCAAGTCCACCTAATCTAGAATCATGTTTAACTCTATAAGAACTTGCAAATGCATGCCTTTTTACTAGCAAAGGCAATGAAAAAGTCATAAATTGCTCAAAATATGCTTAGAGCTAAAGTAAGTATTATACCTTTTTTCTTCCAATTAAGATGAAGAAATTTGGTTTAAAAAGTTGAAAAGAGTTGTTTACACTAGTACAAACAACAATAACAAAATAATATTTTAATTTCAGAAAAATATTAGATTATTAGGGTCAAGTTCTCTTAGGTCAGCCTCTTTGATTGGATTGGCTTTATGATCATGATAAAGGTTGGTAAATAATGGACAAGTGATCTATCTATTGATTCTAATATAAAGTATTGTTACTTTAATGATCCAAATCAAAATGTTCTTATTTGATATTTTTTGGATGATGTATGATTTCAAATGATAATTGAATATAAATTAAAGTTCAAATAAATATCTTTAAATACTAAGACATAACAAATTGTTACACAAATGTATTAAATAAATGATCCATTATTATTTTAGTGTTATGGGCCTCCTCTGGTTAGAGGAAAGCCTCCAAAAATAGACGCATGCCACTTTGAGTGGCCAAAACACAGTATTCTTTAGTAAAAGGTGAAAGAATAGTTCACTCTGTCTTCACCACGCGGCTCCATAGGAAAATAAGTAGAACATGTTGGCTATTTAATCGCACCTCCCTGTAAAGAAACGAATGTGGGACTAAAACTCAAATTAAAAAGCTCTGCACTGCAAACTGCAAATGGCATTTCTCAAACCCGTGAGATAGACAAACAACAAGCGGAATACAACAGACCGTCCTCGACATTCAAGTCAAGTCCAGGGAGAATAAACAAGGTAGGAAGTGAAATCCGTTGATAGGACAATAGATTTAAGGGGTCTGTGGGATGAGAGGACATGGGGAAAGTAGGTGGAAGTTGGATAGAAGTATGAAAAATAAAGTGAAAGGGGTGGAAATGGGCATGGTAATGACAAAGATAAATGGAAAATGGGATAGGAAAAAGTGGGACGTAGGATGAAATATGGAGGATAAAAGGAACAATGGGAGCAAAAGAATTATGTGTGGTAGGAGGAGGGAAGGGAATATATAGTGGTATCCACATCTATGAGGTGATGAGAATCTGAAGTTGAAGTGGTGAAGGTAGGGTGATAATATGTGTACGAAACCATGGGGAAAGAGGATGTGGAGGCAATGTAAATCATATGTGTCAATAAGGGTGAGGGTTGTGGGGGAGTAGGAGGATCAATAGAAATTAAAAGTGGTTGGTTGAGGGTACAAAAAAATTAGATGCACTTAGAGAGTCAAAAGAAGGTGAAAAGAGATGTGAGGAAGGTGCATTGGCATGCAATATATACCCGATATTTTGGAACATCTATAATCTAGAGAAATTTGTGAGTAGAATAATCCCTAATGCATCATTGACTAGAAGGATTGGGCACTAGAAGGATTGGGGCTATCAATAGAGTAAACAACATGCTTCACATCTTGCAATTATGAAACTATATTAAGATATTGTTGTATATCCATGTGAGTGATGTGAGCTTCATGACTGAAATTATCATTAATATATAAGAAATTAGTGATGTCATTGAAAGGAATGAATAGAGAAAGGATGTGATCCATGGAAGGATTAAGACCTGAGATACAACAAAGGGTACATTTACTAGGGTATAGGGTATGTGACCTATAATTGGAAAGAGGGAATGAACTTGCAAGCTAAAGGAAACTAGGGACAATATATAGAAATAAGTAGAACACTAAATGGGTAGGCTAAGGGAGTGGGAAGGGTAAGGATATGGAAAAGGAGAATGGAACAAAAAGGAGTAGTGTAAGAAACTAAGAGAAAGGCCTAAGGTGGGATTACAAGGTACTAAGGCTGGTGGGACTAAAGAGGTAAGGGGAGACTAGAGGCAAGGATGGAATGAAAGGAATTAGAGTATGGGGTAACTAAGGAGATGGTGAAAAGGTGATAAAGGAGAACACTAAGGATATAAGGCATGGGGTAAGGGGCATGAATAGTAAATGAAGGTGATATCAAGGTTGAGGGAAAATGTATAACTATAAGAATAAGTAAACTAAATCAAGAGAATGCATTAGAGGGGATTGGGAAAGGAAAGTGAATGTTGGTATAGCCTAGGGTAAAAGGAAAGTCCAAGGAAATAGTAAGGCAAGGTATAGAAAAACTAAGGCTTTGGGAGAGGTTGAAGATGTATTTTTAAGAAGAAGGTGAAGTGTATGAGTGTGTAAATTAGAGACAATGATAAAAGAATAAGTGGAAAATAATATAACCTAGGGTGTGGGGATGTAGATGGCTTGTCGTGGAAGATGAAATAACGTAAAAAGGTGAAAAAAGGGAAAAAGGAAATGATAAAGTGATGCTTATTATTTTGTATATTGGAAATAAAAAATAGACATGAAAGGTATCAAGTTCACCAAATGAAAAATCCTTTTTGGGAACCTCTTAAGTATTTAGGCCTATGATATTATTATTATTTCTTTCTACTACCTATTAAATATGTTAGATCATTACAACAAGAAAGAACATAAATTTAAACTTTAATCTAATCTACAACATAAAGTACATAAACTAGGAAATGACAAGTGTAAGTTGTGTGAAGATTAAGTATGTTATTCTCCTTGCATATCTTATTTTTATATAGGTAAATAATTTATGTATCTCTAATAATGATGGAGTAGGAAAAAATGTGAGGGTAGGGACATTCTAATTATTTTATTATTCTTTGGGAACTTGGAAATGTTGTTGTAATGAGGCATAAAATATGGCTACATAATGGACTTGTAAGAGCATCTTCCATTATGAGTGAGTGTAAGATGTAATTAGTGCTTCATAGGGAGTGCTTGGAGTTACATATACTAACTTGAGAGGTAAAATTAAAATATGCTAGTGTAAGAGTTATTTTCTATTTTAGGATGGCTTGAAAAATGTGAGGGTTGTAAGAATTCATACCATTGTATTTTAGGACCTTGCTTGGGCCCTTGCTATTATTTTTTGGTGGTTTTTTGGGCTTCCTTAAGTATATATATTAGAGGCATGGGATAAATTATGTGTGGAATATAGTTTATAGGGTTATGTTATTGGATTTCTTCTAGATGACCAAGATTGATGATCTCATTGAAGTATCACATGTCGTGGATGTACTATAACCATGATTCATTTAGTAATGCATCGAGTTGTGTAGTGCTTTGGAGGCTTTATTTTCTCAAAAGGGTTTTCCTAGGATATATCTATGTATCTTATCTTCTTATGGTTGCTTCTATTATGTCTCTCATTATTTATTATTATTCTTTTTACAAGCCAAAATACTGTTAAAATTTCCATAGATTACTTTTTGTAATATTCTCCTAAAAGGGTTAATGTGGAAATACCTACATGTTTACTAGTTAAGCTTTATTTTAAGTTTAGTTGCTAAGTGGTTTGCAAGAGAAATTTTCCTTAAATTTAGTACTAGATCAAGGTGGTTACATGGTTGCATGTGCTTTCATATGATGGATGCATGGTATTTGTGAGTTTGGGGTAGTCCATTCCATTCCATTCCATTCCATTCATTCAATAGGTCAGTCGGAATCAATGAACATTCCCATCATAAGATGTCAGGGTCCTCCAAGACTCTTTCAGGATCTAAAGGGAGAAAATTTCCCTCAATATACTTGAGGATTACTAAGTAGAATATCTTAATATTCTACAACCATTTATTGTCTTTTTAAATGAATATGTAGAGCCCAAATTTCCTGTGTATTTTGAAAGGCATAGTCTTTTGTGGTGACTTGATTAAGGAATCACCTTGTTTTCAGTTGTTGCATGTTTGATTAAATCTAGAGACTTTTTTTCCTAATGGATAAAGGCATCGGTTTATGACTGGCTTTCTCTCCTATCATCCTCAACACAATCCAAATACATAACCTCAAACACCTTTTAAGTTTTATTTTTTGTGTGTTATACTACCATGTCTGAATGAATATAGCAATACAAGGGTGTATCATAAACACATTCTCATACACTTATATCGTAGATTATCTATCGATACGGTTCTCATGCTTACTTGTCCAAACTAGCACATAGGTATATTGCAACACCAGTATTGGGATACACTGTGCAATATGGTTTGATATAAGGTATTGTTTAGTGTTTTAATCATCAATTCGATGCTTTAGGGAGAACCACCCTTGGTCTTGCAAAGCCAAAACTGGAGAAGGTCTCACCCACCTCAACCATTGGTCCTTAGCTGCCCAACCTAAAGATAGGAATTTGTGGTAATTTTTCTAGGTTTGACACACCTAGCACCTGGAAGATTATCAGACCTTAGGGATTTGGGGCTTACAGTTCCAATCACCAACACCCTCAAATTGACTAAATTTTCTTTAGGAATAGCATAAGGGTTGGGGTTTATCCTATCCTCATATCATTTCCATGACCCTACAACCATGTTATTAGAGGAGGAAGATTTAAATTGGAATGCTATGTTGTAGCTCTCTATCTAGCTCAAGTAGAACTTGCTAAGAATAGTAACTTAAAAGTCAATGGATCAATAGAATTAATACTTAATAGGTTTGGGATAAAATCATATTATATTATTGAAAAATAAGCCTTGTTAGGATAAGTAACACCATAAACATCTTGGAAACACTATACCACGCACCTAATGAGTTCATGTATTTAAAATTGACCTAAATGTAACAAATTGAGCAGTTTTAGTCCAAAAATAAATTATACATGGAAATCTAGTCAGAACATCATTAAGCTCAAAAATAAAGAGGGATAACCTTATTTGTAGCCTTAGTTTAACACATTTATGGGTAGGTAAAATTTAAACAAAAAATAGATATATTGGTTGTGCATACCCTCTTTCTCCATTAGAAGTACTTGATATAGCATAAGAACACTCGACATGATGTGGGTTGCATGCTATCGATAACTAACCACATATATATAGAAGGTTTACAACACTCATTTCTTAACTGTACCAATCAACTCATCAACCACCTTTGAAGTTTTTTTAGGTTGAGTCTCTTACTACTTAGAATTCCCATATAATCGAGCTAGAGAAAACCCAAGTGTGAACCTCTTAGATATTTGAGCATTGTTAAGTAGTCATTGGACTATGCTAATGATCAATGTCTAGGATACTACTAGGGGTTAGCCAACATTCAATTGGTTCATGGAGGTGGTATCCTATGAGCTACCCTAGTTATGATATGGTAATAGACAATAGGTTTTCATTGGATTGTGCCAATGGTAGATGCCTACAACTACTGATGTATCTTCTGTATTAGCTAACATTCACTTGGTTCATGGAAGTAGATTACTAGGGGCTATCTATGATTTGACATAGTAATGGTTACATGGGTAGTTACCCTACGGTGTGGGTAGCGATAACCAAAGATAATTGTTGTATTAGAAGGGTTTACTAGAAATCGCCTATAAAACAAGAGTGATTATTATTACTCGATATGAGAAGAAAATAGTAGAAAATATTACTAAGGTCACAAGGTGGTATATGTCAAAGGCTACTTCTTCCTGGGTGGACATACTTGTTGCCAATGGCCTATAGGAGATTGAAGTTGGAAACCATTGGGCTAGGTAGGTTCACTGCTTGGTAATTCTATCTTAATCCCATATGGCCCTTGGGTTGGAGGATGGACCCTTGGTGTAGTATGGGAAACATCGAATCCTCTACCTAGTTGACCAATGCACAATGACCCATACTTACCCCCCATCCAAGTTGGTGCAAAAGAATGAGGAATGGATGGGACCCTCGATGTAGTGTACAAGACATCGTCATCCTTTTCCATTGGGATGCACTAGGATGGGGTGGGATTGAATCACCCTCCTTTTATATACCTATCTAGCACTTAACTTGTACTCAACCCTTTGTGACTGGGATGGACCCCAAGTGTAAAATGGGATGCATCGTAGCATCTTCACAACTGAGCCTTGATCAAACCAAAGAACATAAGATTTTGTCCTAAAATATATTGTCAGGTCCCACTTGGTTGGGGTAGATGAGGGAACAGTTCATGTGGTTGTGTTTTTTTCACCCCACGAGGGCACACAAAGGAAACTTAGGCAACCAAGAGGATATACCAGCTTTATAATTTATTTCTTCACCAAGTAACTAAAGATATGATCCTTCCTTTTGGTTGATTATTTTTGGATATTTTAATTGTGCAAATTTAAATTAATTGCTACTATTGAATATGGTCATTGTAATGCTTAACTGTGGATTTGTATTGTAGGAAAAAATGTTGTCATGGTTGGGTTTTTACAATGGTATCAAAGCACCCAGGTTCAAACTTTGGACCTTGGT
>VDFB02218129.1:0-20351 GCA_007258455.2 Sequoia sempervirens | reverse complement strand
GGGATAATCGAGGGATTTTCTTATAAACATCACAAATGCCCCTTAATTGCTCCAATTTTTCATGAATTAAGTCTTCAATTGATGGCTGCAAAGGTGGTGGAGCATTTGGCATTTCTGCATTTTGATTCTCAGCTGGTGGATTTTCATTTTCAACTGGTAGAATTTGTGCATTTTCATTCTCAGCAGCCATAATGCCCGATTAAAGTTAAAAAATAATTAATCTAAAATTAGACAATATAAATGGGCATATTTTTTAAATAAAATCCTTTAAAAACATTCATTTTTTAATCAAAATCTATTTTGAACTCAATTGTTTCATAAAAATTCAATCAAAAACCCTATTTTGAAAAAAAAATCCATTCTCAATTCAAAATTTTCATAAACAATTTAATCAAAAACCCTATTGTGAAAAAAAATCCACAAAAACATTCATTTTTTTTATCAAAATCTATTCTAAACTCAATTTTTTCACAAAAACTCAATCAAAAACCCTATTTTTAAAAAAAATCAACAAAAAACCATATGAAATTATTCAGATCTAAATCAAAATTGGATCAAATCAAAAAAAAAAAAAACTTACCTTTCCAAATCAAATTTAGCCTATATTGGATATCCGTTACATGAAGAATGGATGCACAGTGCACCCGCAGGTTCTTCTCAGCCGAATGACTTCAAAAAAGCGACACAAGTTTTTAATATATGCTTTTTACAAATCAGATATCCAATTTGTAAAAATAGGTTTGGTGTTAGGTATGGTGACACCCGAGCCTAGAAAAAGTCAACATGTTCTTTTTGCATTTTTTCGGTCAATGAAAAATGTGTTTTTTTGTCATTACCACTTTTTGGCCCACCATTAACACCGCATATCCTCTAAATGTTTGAATGATTATTTCAATGATAACAAAATGAAAAACTAAATTAGATCTAAGGCACTTTTATGATTTTGAATGAATATAAGCAATGCAAACATGCAAATTTACCCTAAATGCAATGTTCACTAATGCAAAAGGAAGGAACCCTAAATACAATGCAAGTAATGAAAATCTAATGAAAACTAGGATCTAGGGTCTTTATATACACCAAATAAGAAATTATTATGTTCAAAGGGATCTAGTTTAGCAAAATAAAACATCTAAAAAATGGGGGAGCCTAGGATGTATAACCCTCTTTCTCAATATGGCTTCACTCAAAAACTGAGATTCACGACCTTGAAATAACCATTAACCTAAGAGGTGAGTTAAGTCAAGATTTACAGATTTTTCAATCTCTCTATTATACAAGGATGAGGTGGTGAGCTAATTCACAATTTGGGGATCATAAGAAATTGAACTAGAAATTTTACACTAATTCTAGGTCTATCACATTGTTTTCATGATTCTAACACAAAATAGAAAGAAACTATAATTTTTTTGGAAAAAAAGGAGAGTAGGCAATACTATGCACTTGACCAAATTTTATTGTTCTAAAACCCTATTAGGGACTCATTCACCACCCAAGGTAAATGGGTCTTGGTGTACCTATTTGAAGAGCTCTGGATCTAGAAATGAAGCTTGCATAGTGTAAAATTCCACTACTCCTAAAACCCTAATAGGGAATCATTTGCCACCAAAGGAGAATGGGTCTTGCTAGGCCTGTATAGAAAACTATGAATCTGATCTTCAAATTTTAGGTCTATACTCCTTCCTTACAACTTGAAACTTCTCCTTTTGGATCTGAATCTACTAATAATCTATAAGAAAAATTTTGAATCTTGTTGGTGGATATAGGTTTTCCTCAGTCAAAACCCATGTAGGTAATTAAACCTTGATGATGAATGAAAATCTAAAATATGTAATGTGTGTGCAATCCTAATCTTAAGTGTGTCTAAGATTAAGATCCTTAACAATGTAAAGGTAATCCTATTCAATTGTGTTAGAATAGAACCCTAAAATGAAATATGAACAATGCAAGTGACCTACTATAGAAGATCCCAAATTCTCTCAATATGTTACAAATTGAATATACCTCTCTTGAGTCTACAAGTAGGATGACCATAGAATATGGAATCACATAGGAAACAATTCCTTATGCTTGGTTCTATGTCTTGTGTATCTCCCAATGCTTGGAATCCCTCATGATTCTCCATAGGTATCTAACATCAATCCTTCAAAAATTATTTATCTTTGACACAAAATGAGCTTGAAGACTTATAGTGCTACTTCAAAACTTCACTCTTCTTGGCTTCTTAAATATGAATGCTTGATCTCATGAAAAATCTCTAGACTCATAGATTGCTTATCTTCTCTAGTTGAAAGTTATGTAAAATAACCTTATATTTATACATAACTTGAGATTTAACCCTGAAGTTCAAATAACATAGGCCAACATTAGATCTAGGATTGAAAATCATTAAAATCTCACCACAAATAAATTCAAAATTGGGTGTCCTTAGGTAGGGAGGACCTATTTACCACCTTGGGAAAATGGGCCCTAGCACAATTTTCTAGGACCAAGCTTCGGGGATGTGAAATAACATAAAACCCACCTCAAATATGCCCAAAAAGGGGTGACCTAGGTTAGGAGGGCCCATTTTCCCAAAGTGGCAAATGGGTCCTAGCATAGTTTTCTAGGACTCTAACTTTTTCATTTTAAATGTTATGCAATATCTTTAATGGGTGTCGAGATAGATCCTTGAAAAATGTAATTAATAAGGCTTATATTTAAATTAAAGAGGCCAATTAAGCTCAATTAATCTCAATTAATTAATAAATCCCTAGATTAGTGTGAAAGTGTAATAAAACATTTTACAACACCCTAAATAAGCCACAATTAGATCCATTTTAGTCCAAAGGGTCCTAGACTGAGTGTGAATGTGGAAAAAACATTACAACACTAAGTCAAGGGATAATTAAGCTAGTTTTAGTGTTAATTATTCCCAAATTAAGTGCGAAATAGGGTTAATTTTTTCTGCACTACACTATTTAGATGACTCATCATCCTTTCTTAGCTTACATCCTATCACCATTGGTGTACTAACTCACTTGTAGTCTTCCATCTTGAACTTCTTCAACATCTCCTTGACATACTTGGTTTGTGATATAAAAATTCCCTTATCTGACTAAGAAATTTGTAAACCAAGGAAAAATGATAATTCACCTAGCATAGATATCTCAAATTATTTCCTTATAACTTTCTTACAGGCATCTTACACATATTTTCATTGCCACATCAAAAATAATTCCATCAAGATATACAACCACAATAAACTAGTGCTCACCTTTAATCTTGATGTAAATATTGTTTTTTGCAATCCCTCTTTTGAATTCTTGTTGTTGTGGGTACTTTTCTAATCTAGGATACCAAGCCCTAGGGGCTTGCTTGCGTCCATATAGTGTATTTTTCAATTTGTAGATATAATCCTCACTCTCAAAAAACTAAAATCATTCAGGTTGCTCAGTATGCAATTACTCTACATTATTTACATTTAGAAATACTAACTTGAGATCCATGCAATATACTTGGAAATTCTTACAAACTTAATATTAAAAGAACATCATAATTGCTTCCAATTTGACCACATCAATAAAAGTTTCTTGAAATTCAATACCTTCTACTTGAGCATATCCTTTACAAAATACTCTTTCCTTTTTCTTGATTACCTTCCTATCTTCATTTAATTTGTTTTTAATACCCATCTAGTGTAAATTACATTATTATCTTTAGGCCTTGGAAGAATTTCTTGAGTATAATTATTTTTAACTTTATTTAGTTTTCCTTCAATTGTACTAATCATGTTTTCATCTTTTCTAGCCTCTGTGAAATTCTTAGACTCAATTTTAGATAGTAGGGAAAAATTACTTGTTGATTCATTCTTACTAATCTCCTCCTAGTCATAACTCCATCATTCTTTTCTCTAAGAATCTAATTTTTAGAATGATTTCTTTGAGAATATTTAGTTGGATATATTGTATTTCTTCTTTCAAACTCTTCTTCATTTGTATTTGTTGACTATTCAAAAATACTAATTCCTTTTAATTAATGATAAATATGTAGATCCTAATCAATTTTCACATTTAAATTTTCAACCATATTATGTATTATTTTATTGTAATATTTATATACCTTTCTCCTTGATGAGTAGCCAATAAAGATACTTTCATCTGATCTAGACACAAACTTTCCTAAACTTTATTTATCCCTTTTGATGTAGCATCTACTTCAAAAAAATTGGAATACTTGCAAAATGCATGTCTACAATACCATCTCATATGGTGTCATGCAATTATTTACTCTCATTAATCCCTTATTAAAGATATGTACAATTTAATATGAACCACTTCTCTCCAATATACATTAGATAACTTGGCTTCATTTAGCATTGTCCTATCCATCTCTCGAATAGTTCTATTCTTTATTTAAAAAAATCCATTTTGTTGAATAGTTCCATCATCTAGGTATTAGAATAAATTAAATATTTGGAAACTAATTTCAAAATACTAAATTTCATATTATTGACTTCTTTTAATATTTGATGTGCAAGTGCTTCAAATTTTCAATCCAAGTGTGATGAATTCTAAAAACCAACAAAATTTTTTCCACTTTTTGAGCTTTTTTTGACCCATCTTCTTGAATCAACCCCTATTGGTGGTTTATCCATGACTCATATTGTGCGAATTTGGAGAGGTGACAAATGTTACTTGTCTAACATTGCAATTGAATATACACTTTTAGTTTCAAACAATTATATTAAGAAAATGGAATCCAACAATAATAGTTTTGTGCCATAGAAAAATGGCCCCTTGTCATTTTCATGGCCTTTTAGGTCTTGTTTCATGGTGTTGGAACTATTTTTCTTTGACTTTATGTTGTGACATGAATTGAACATGCATACTTAGGTACTAAAATTCAAATATTAATGTCTGGTGAAGGTGTTGTGAAGTGTTGTAAGACATTTATACACTATTCTAAACTCTATTTATTGCAATTCACCTAAAAATCACCTTTTCATCACTAACCAAGTCCTATTTTGAAGTGTTGTAAAGTCTGTAACAATATTTCACACTTTTCTAGGCATAATTTCACCATTTACCCCTTTCTTATGCTTTATTTGGCCCCTTTATGCCCTCATATGCTTTAATTAAGAATATTTTTGAATGTTCGACCGATAAACAACATTAAATACAACTTAATTCCTGACACCCACTTTTGAGTCCAAGGTGGAACCCATTCGCCATGGGTGGTGACTGAGTCTTCCTTGGTTCCAAATTCAAAATATTTTAAATTTCCTTTCGAGTTTTTATTCAAAATCACTTGATGTCGACCTGTGATGAGGTATGAATGGGTAACTAAGGAACGAGATTGTATAAATAAGTGATTTTCACCTCATTTTAACCCCATTCTCTCATGTATTCACCCATTCATCAAATTCACTCAAGCATTCAAGCATTTACATCATCAAGTTAAGCATAAATTAGACATCTTGGAGTAGCCATTGACATATGTTCAGACTTCTCCAACAAGGGCTTGGTGAGTATTTACATTTGCATGTTGTGTATTCATCATTCTCTTTCCATTCCATTTCTATTTCTATTTCAGGGGTTTAATTACCAAAATGGGGTTTCACCAAAGCAAACCCATTTATCCTAACCCTCAACACTTTTTTCCCTTTGAATGTGTTTGTCTATGTAGATTTTATCAAATGGAAAGGTGAGAAAAGGTGTCCATATCCTATAAAATTCATTCAAGGTGTCTCAAGCTCTATTTTAAGCTTTGAGAGAGTCTATAGGTTGAGTTTTGCAAATTCAAATCTGGGGAATCTTTAGAAAGAGAATTGCAGATCATAGGCCATAGAACCCTGTCCAAAATTATTTGTATTCTAGAAGAGGACTCATTCACCATTGATGGTGAATCAGTCCCATTTCTAAGCTTGATCAATGATTTTTATAGATTTGGACACCTAATTCCCCATAACTGGTTCTGACACTTTCTAGCAAAAATAGGACTCATTCGCTCAGAATGGCGAATCAGTTCTAGTAAGAATTTATGGTGTCTTCTACAAGTTCTCAAAGCCTCATTTCACCCTCTTCCAGGTACATATCTCAAATTTAGTTACTTTCTATTATGGTTTTTTTATATTTCTAGTCAAATAGTTTGAATACACACTATGTTTTCTAGCACTTGTACATTAGATTAGAATTACATTCCTTAGTTTGTATTTTCATTAGGTTTTCAACATTTAAATACATCCAAACACACACAAACACACTTCACACCCCTTTTTCCATTTCTTCTAATGAGAACATAAGCATTTTTAACCCTATTCCTTCCCTTTTAGGTGAAAGATCCTAGAAGGATAAGTGTCCAATAGGGTTCCAAAAATCTATGTTTCATTTTGGTGAACCTGCTTTTTGGAATACCCTCTTTTATGATTTGGAGTCCATTAATCATCCTAGAGTTTCTTACATTTAATTTCACATTAGTTAGCTTGCATTCTATGGTTTCATTTTTGCATGAGTCAAAGTGCATAATAGGTTGCATTTTTGCATCTTTACTCCATAAAAAGTTCTAGAATTATGCGTTTTTCAATTAGGTCTACATCATAGCACTCAAAAACCATAAAAATTCCTCAAAAATTTATAAAAATTATGAAAAAAAGTCCAAACTGGAACTCATTTTCCACCCTGGGCGAATTAGTCCCTTAGGACCCCTAAACCCGCATTTTCTAGAACTAAAAACTCTATTTTTAAGCTTATATATGGTTCCTTAACCTACCTATATCAATTAGTTGATTTTTTGTAACATGCATTTCCTGATATTTAGCATACATTAGCTCATTTCATGCATTGTTCAAATTCAAATTTTGCATTTGCAACATTTCATTTTTAGATTATTGCATAATGTCATCAGTTAATTACTTTGTTTGAAATCTAAAAAGTTACATTTGGTCCTATTTCCTTCAATTACATTTTAAGTTTGCATAGATTATCTTACGTTTAAATCATTATAAATTAGCATTGTTTACATTCATGGAACTTAGACTTTTTCACTTTTCATTTTAAACATTAGTTCCTAGTTCATTTAGACCAGATTCATTAGCAACTGAAAACAAAAACAAAAACACATCAAATGATCTAATTCAAAAAATGATTCAATTTCAAAAAACCATATCATCCAAACCTCTTAGTAGTGATTACTTGGATAGGTTAGATTAAACCCTACAAGGTTTTCTCTCCCCAAGTCCATCCACTAAGACTTGTGATGGAAAATCTAAACCAATTAATGTATACTTATCCCACAAACCTTTTAGTAACTTGATGAATTATACATGTTAGATGATGCCCTTAATGACTTTCTCTCTTCTAAATCATCCAGTAAATCTTTACCCGATAAGGATGCATGCATCGATAATCATGATAATCATACTTGTTCTTGTCCTAATGTCTCTCCTATTGGTGTTGAAGATATCTTGATGAAAGATGACACAATCATTGAATATAATGAAATCCTTGCTTCTCTTCCTTCTCCTCCCCCTTGTAACAACATTATGGCACACAAATCTGAAATCATTGCCACTACCTTAGCAAGTCCTCTTTCATCTCCCCATACCTCCCCTACTTGTGACAACCCTTTAGTGCATATAGATACAATCCTGAATGATCATGGAAAAAACATTTGTGTGGAGGATATGATTGAGAGTTATGAAAATCCTACTTCCTCCACTCAAGAAGACATTATATGACATGCTAATGTAGATAATCATGAAAATCCACCCTTTTCTTCTCCTACTATCTTCTCTACACATGAAGAAGATAGTTTAGTGTTAGAAGATATCAATAGTTAAACTCATGGAAAACTTATTTTTCCCTTCCTTGATCCCATCATTGGTAACCATGAAACTCCTAGTTATACTTCTCTTGATGCCTCTCCTATGAGCGATGAAGCTATCTTTCCAAATCCAATTATGACATATGATGAACATATTAGCTCTCCTCCTAGGGTCAATATTATGGAACACTAGAATAATATCTTTATGATAGCTGACAACCAAATAGAGCCTCATATCCTCACTTTTGATACTCAAACAAATTCAACTCTTCATAATCACCCTATGCAATTTCACACTATACATAACCTCATTCTTCCAAATCATAGTCTTTGTGACTGTCCTTTCATATCCATCAACCCATCCAACAAACCTTCACTCAACATCCATACTATCACCAACCATTTTTCCAAGAAACCCTTAACCTTGTTACATCCAAAATCAATACATAAATAACATTAGTTGCTGCTCCTTGCCATGTAATAGTTGTAGGCTCATAGCATTCTCACTATTACGTGTTTTGTATCCCTTCCAAGGGGTAGCATACCATCATCCACTTTAGGCTCACTCTTGTCTTGCACTAAATGGCGGCAAAGGGTTAGACAACCTTATCCCCTGTATGTCACTTGTTGTTGTCTCTTTCGATTACTCGTTAAATTTTCATGAACATAAAGAGCAAGCTTGAGATGTAGATGACATGTCTTAAGATTGACTTGCATGTGACATACTACCTTTCTTTATGACGTAGCTTATCAAAAACGTATGACTTGGCATAGGGCTTTCCAACTAAGCTCTCATGTTCTCCTCTTCTACTTTAAAGTAATTTTTCATAGAACAATGTGTAGCAATTCCTTTAGAGTGGGGGGCATACATTACCATAATTCATTTGCATTCTTGGCTCTTAGTTTAGCCTTTTCATTTATGTGATGCATTCATCACTTTGTGGATGATATTAGGTGTGATGTCCTTCATAAGTGTGATCTATCTTAACATATTGCATTTCTCTTGGTGGCCTAATGTGCTGCATTGCATCCCATAAGTTGTCAATATAATATTCTTTGATTGCTCCTCTCTTAGAGATATTAGACACAATGTTCCCTAAGTGACTGACCTTGCATGAACTTAACAAGATTCCTTTGAATATCTTTCACATTTTACACCTAACATTTTACATTTTTTCATTTTGCATCTTTTGCCACCTTGCATAATGCAACTTGCATGACTATGGTAACTTCCTTTTTGTTCATTTCATTTTTATTTGTGGCACATTGTTAAATTTATTAGTAGGGATAACTTTAATATGGTTGAGAGGGAAGCCCACCTACTGGCATGATGTTTCCCTATATCCGCATTTGTGTTTGTGAGTGCGTTCCAACTAGCGTATGTATCTTACCTTTTTGGGCTTTCTAACTTCGTGTACAACCAGAAGTTCCATGGCCCGAAAGTGAGTACATTTGGGCCTTTTCACCCAGTGGACATTCATGTGTTATGTTTCCCTAGATTGAGTCACATTCTCTTTTTCAAACAATTAACCTAGATCTAATCCACAACTAGTTGGATTGATTATCGAAGCTTCATTGAATTCTTTCATTTCAACACTTGTGTGTTCCTTTGTTCTTATGCTTACTTTTCCATGGGATCTTCATCCTTGGAGCTTGATCATCCCCCTTTATCATTGTATTCCATCTTGTTAACATAAGTGCATTTCAACCCTCCCCTTGATGTTCATGGCTACTTTAGTGTGAGTTTGAAGCAAGTTCATCCTCTCACTAAAGTGGGGGCTAAATGTGTTGTATGAAAATGGCCCCTTGTCATTTTTATGGCCTTTTAGGTCTTGTTTCATGTTGTTGGAACTATGTTGCTTTGACTTTATGTTGTGACATGGCTTGAACATGCATATTTAGGTACTAAAATTCAAATATTAACATCTTTTGAAGGTGTTTTGAAGTGTTGTAAGACATTTCTACACTCTTCTAGACTCTTTGTATTGTAATTCACCTAAAAAATCATCTTTTCATCACTAATCAAGTCCTATTTTGAAGTGTTGTAAAGTCTTGTAACAAGATTTTACACTTTTCTAGGCATAATTTCACCATTTACCCCTTTCTTATGCTTTATGTGGCCCCTTTATGCCCTCATATGCTTTAATTAAGTGTATTTTTGAATGTTAGCCTAATAAAAAACATTAAATACAACTTAATTCCTAACACCGACTTTTGAGTCCAAGGTGGGACCCATTCACCATGGGTGGCGAATGAGTCCTCCTTGGCTCCAAAATCAAAATATTTTAAATTTCCTTTCGGGTATTATTCAAAATCACTTGATGTCATCCTATGATGAAGTATGAATAGGTAACTAAGGCACAATATTGTATAAATAAGTGATTTTCACCTCATTTTAACCCCATTCTCTCATGCATTCACCCATTAATCAAATTCACTCAAGCATTCAAACATTTACATCATCATGTCAAGCATAAATTAGACATCTTGGAGCAGACATTGACATATCTTCAGACTTCTCCAAGAAGGGTTTGGTGAGTATTTACATTTGCATGTTGTGTATTCATCATTCTTTTTCCATTCCATTTCTATTTCTATTTCGAGGGTTTGATTACCAAAGTGGGGTTTGACAAGAAAACCCCTATATCCTAACCCTCAACACTTTTTTCCCTTCGCATGTGTTTGTGTATGCAGATTTTATCAAATGGAAAGGTGAGAAAAGGTGTCCATATCCCATAAAAGTCATTCAAGGTGTCTCAAGCCCTATTTCAAGCTTAGAGAGAGTCTACAGGTTGAGTTTTGCAGATTCAGATATAGGAATCTTCAAAACAAAATTGCAGATCATAAGCCAGAGTATCCATAATTTTTTTTTAGAAGAGGACTCATTCACCATTGATGGAGGTGAAGTCCCATTTCTCTAGAGGTTTGAATAGTGATTTATGTAGATTTGGATACCCAATTCCTCCGGACAACACTTTTCTGGAAAAATGGGACTCATTAAGCCCGAGAATGGTGAATCATCCCAATGAGAATTTTGTCTTTAAGAGTGTTCAAAGCCTCATTTCACCCCTCTTCCAACTTCTAGGTACATATCTCAATTGGATTACTTCTATGATTTTTTTACATTTCTAGTCAAATAGTTTGAATACACATTATGTTTTTCAACACTTGTACATTAGATTAGAATTACATTCCTTAGTTTACATTTTCATTAGGTTTTAAATATTTAAATACATTCACACACACACTTCACACCCTTTTTCCATTTCTTCTAATGACAACATAAGCCTTTTTAACCCTATTCCCTCCCTTTTAGGTGAAAGATCCTAGAAGGATAAATGTCCAATAGGGATCCAAAATCTATGTTTCAAGTTTAAAATATTAAAGCTCCTAACATGATTATTAAATGTTGTCGGTATTGACCACTTAAATTGTTTCTTTATCCAATATATTTTTTGCAATGTGTCTATGTTCACTAAAATAGAGGCATAGTGCATACTCATTCCATCATCAAAGAATCTATAACAACCCTCATATATGTTGTTAAGTGGACTACCAATCCCCAACCCTCAAGCATGGAGGGAATTGTAATTAACTTTTTTGTACATAAAAAGGGATGGTTTTATAATTTGTATCAATTTTTGATTGATTAAATGTAAGGAATTTTCCTAACTAATCAACCACAATGTTCTCATTTCGATTGTGGGATTCTATTCAAGCAAGTGTTATTCTATTTTGGATACCACCATCAAGAGTCATGTAGCACATAGGTCTTTTCTCAAAAGTGATTGATGAGTACCCTAATTAACTTAAGGTCCAATATTACAAAAGTGATTTTTCCACAAAACAATGAGTTATAATAACTAGTCTTTGAAGTCATTCCTTATTGACGGTCCAAGTACATAATTTAGGTTTGAAACAATAAATTATTTGGATTTTCTTGATGATGAATTTTGAGCATTTTACAATGTGAAAACTCCAAATAAATTTTTTGGTCCATATGTAATCATTTGACATATATAAATCTAATTTTCAATATCCTTCTTACATTTAATTAAGTTTATAAGTAAACTAGTTTTGGATCTAAAGCTGATAATAATTATTAAGTAAATGAAAAATGAAGATGACATAAATGTACATGTGAGATGTGGGTTCTTTGTTTAGGTTGGAAGGTGAATGCAAGGGATAGAAATAAAATAAATAAATAAATAAATTTGATTATTTTAGGTAGAGGCCCCATAATGGAAATGATGAAATGAATGAAAACTTGGCCAAGCCACAACACGATCATGACATTATCTAATTAGTGACTAATTGAATTGTTGGGGTCAACCATTAAGTAGGGGAAACTTTTGAGAGTTTTAAATATGAAAAACCTCCTCTTGAATGCTCTTGATCATAAAATTTTCTTATACTTTTTCTCACTTGAATTTTTTAGACTTGAATTGATAAAATAACCTTGTATTTATAAGTACTTATCCTTAATTTCCCAAATTTTAAACATTACTACCTAATATTGAAATATGGATATGGGGACACTAAAATACCACCAAAAACATATTTTAAATTTAGGTTCAAAGGCCTATGGAGGACCCATTCACGCATTGGAAAATGGGTCCCAATTTCCTATTCTTGGACCGCACATTGCTCGAGGTAAACTATTATGTGTTGGAATTAATTATTGTTGGGATTTCCTTCAAAAAATGAAATTTATCAAGCTTCTAGATGTAAAATAGGGCTTATTAGGGCCTAATTAAATACAATTTAATTAGGAGGGCTCAAATAAAGTGTGAAAATGTAAAGGAGTACATTTTCCTACACCACATTTAGCCCCCACTTTAGTGAGAGGATGACTGGAAGTGAAAACTCACACTAAAGTAGACAATCAAGAGAGGTCTAATTTTACAACTGTTGGAAAGATAAGATGAAAAACGTCAAGGAGGATGATCAAGCCCCCAATATCTAAGATCTCATGGAAAAACCAACAAAGGCACAAGGAGACACATGCTTATGTTAAATATATGCATCAGTAATGACATGATACTCAAACATACACATTTGTCAAAGACTTAAAGAAATAAAAGAAGAGGAAAAATAGGGGTGGATCAAGCCTCAATTGTTTTTCCATCTGCATATGGATCAATCCCTACTATGTTTATCCAAAAAAATTTACAAGTGGAGACCCATTTCCCACTATGCAAGTAAATGCACTCATAAGGGCTAGAGCAGTCTAATATATAGTAGGTGAGCACTAGAAAGTGGCCAATGTGAGTTTTATTGGGCTCCCATTGAACTAATAATACATAAGTTATACCTCCAATAACTTTGAAAAGGAACCACAATATATGAACTTTGTGATTCATAAGGCTATCAAGTTGCATTATGCTAAGCACTTATTAACAAAAATGGCTCCACTAGCAAGAAAGGTGTGCTATGCTAGGTGGTTATGAAAAACATAAAGGATCCATAGGCAAGAAATTCATGTTTAGATTTTCTAATAAAATAACTCTGATCCAAGTCCCCAAAAAAGGAAAAATCATATCTAAATTTATGCAATTTAATTCAAATTATTTTTAATGTATATTGATTAAAGAAAAAAAATGCATAATTTTGAAAAATTAACTAAATGCAAAAAATAACAAGATCTTTGAGGAAACTACATTTTGAGAAAAATTCAAAATTTTATTAATGATTTTTTTTTCAAGTGTAGGATATGTCAAGTTCATCAAAATGTGATGTAGGAAAAGTGATCTTTGATCCAATAAAATTAACTAGGATTATCTCCTTTTCACTTTGAATCCATATTCAAATATAAACAAACTAGTATTTTATGATTGGCTTGTTGCCAGGATGGAGATCCAATGTCCTAAGGTTTATGTTGTCTTGAATTGTATGAGATATAAATTTGATGTGTTTTAATAAGTGTATTTGACATATAACCTTAGATCTGAATATGTAATTTATCACACAAACAAAACTATGTTAGGGTTAGAAAGTAGATTTCAATTAGTTAAATGTAGATTTGATCAATAAAAAAGAGAAATAAAACACATGGAAATTGTGGGCAGAAAAAGAACACAAATATTTAATGTGGTTCACTCAAAACCAGACTACATCCACCAATACAGGGTCCAATATATATTTAACTTTTAGTAAATAACTTTTACAATGCATGCAACAACATCTGCAACTTGTAGTAGCATTTTTCATCATGTTTTTCACTTGTTTTTACATAGCCATTGCTATGGGTACCTGCAACACTTCCTGTGTTTTTCCAACCACTACTCTTCAAATTTCTGCTAATGTTTTTCACAACTTTCTACCCTCAAAACTCATCCTTGAGTGTCCTAATATGCTCCCACATGTATGTCCCATTAATTACCAATGAAGTGTGGCCATTGGTTGTGCCGCATGCACCCAATAAAACATTTTCTTTAGGTGGCTACACTTAATATTTTTTAGCTATCTTTTGACTTTATATTAAAAATATTGTAACTAATCACTTCGAGCTATAACTAATCACTTCCAACATTTAATATTTGTTTGTAACCACCTTTTAGATACAAGTGCAACATAAAAATTTAATAAGTGAAAAAAATAAAATAAAGATGAAGATTTCATTTGAGACTGATTGGTCTCCATAACACAACAATCTCCCACTTGGAGATAGATCAGACTCTATTCCATACCATCTCCCACTTGGAGACTAATCATAACACTGATGTCTCTACAACTCCCATTGGAAATCAACACCTTGGACCCTGCAATTCCTTTTTTATGTAAATTCAACCTTGAAGGCCAATCAAAGCTTAAGAGGAGCTCAACTTCTCCCTTGTCACCACCTTTGTAAACATATCTACTAGATTGTTATCTGTATGTATCTTTTCCAAATTTACCTATCCATTCTCTAATATCAATCAAATGAAATGATACATAACTCAACTATATGTGTCTGGTTTTAGAATGCAAGACAAAATTCTTTGCAAAATGTATAAAACTCTAATTGTTAGTAAATAAGTAACTTTCAGCCTACTATTTGTGCAAGTCTTTAATGAAAAGTTGCAGCCATATCATCTCTTTTGCTACCTTTGTTGCAACTACATACTTTGCCTCTGTGGTGGATAAAGCAACCACATTTTGCAACTAATAAATATAACTCACTCATGTCCCACCAACTGTAAATACATAAACTTTGGTACTCCACTTGGTATCAATGTCCCCTACCAAATATGAGTCACCATAGCCTTTTAAATCAATATTAGAGCCCCCAAAGCATAAAAAATTTATTGGATGTACCTCTCAAATACTTGAGAATCCATTTTACCGCATTCCAATGCTCAACTCTGAGATTACTCATATACCTGCTAACAACTCCTACAACATGCACAATATTTGGTCTCATGCATAACATGGCATACATTAAACTACCTACAACTGAAGCATATGGTACCCTAGATATTTTTTCTTCCTCCTCTTATGTCTTTGGACACATATCCTTAGTCAATTTGAGATGACTAGGCAAAGGTGTGCTGACAGTTTTTGCATTCTCCATATTAAACCTCTGCAACACCTTCTCAGTATTAGATAACTTGGCTTCATTTAACATTGTCTTATCCATCTCTCGAATAGTTCTATTACTTATTTAAACAACACCATTTTTTTGAATAGCTCCATCATCTAGGTATTAGAATAAATTATGTATTTGGAGACTAGATTCAAAATACTAAATTTCATATTACTAACATTTTTAAAGATTTCATGTGTAAGTGCTTCAAATTTTTAGTCCAAGTGTTACAAATTCTGAAAAAAAACAAAAACACTTGCATTTTTTGAGCTTTTTGTGGACCCATCCTTTTGCATCAATCTGTATTGATGCTTTAGCCATGACTCAAATTGTGTGAAATAAAATAATAGAAATTAAAAAATACATATACTTTTTCTAAAATATTTTAGAGATAATCTTACTTCCAACATTCACATAGGTGTGAATTTGGAGAGGTGACATATGTTATTTATCTAACACTGCAATTGAACATATACTTTTGGTTTCAAACAATTATATTGAGAAAATGGAATCCAACAATAATAGATTATATTATTAGAGCTGCTAACATGATTATTAAATGTTATCAATATTGACCACTTAAATTCTTGCTTTTATTCAATAGAATGTTTGCAATGTGTCTATGTTGATTAAAATATAGGCTTAGTGCATGCTCATTCTGTCATCAAAGAATCTATAACAACCCTTAAATATGTTGTTAAGCGGATTCGCAATCCCCAACCCTCAAGCATGGAGGGAATTGTAATTAAATTTTTTGTACATAATAAAGGGAGGGTTTTATAAGTTGTATCAATATTTGACTGATGAAATGTAAGGAATTTCCCTAACTAATCAACCACAATGTTCTCATTTCGGTTGTGGGATTCTATTCAAGATAATGTTATTTTATTTTGGATACCACCATAAGAGTCATGTAGAACATGTGTTTTCTCAAAATTAATTGATGGCTTCCCTAGTTAACTTAAGGTCCAATGTCACATAAGTTATTTTTCCGCATAACAGCCAATCATAATTACTAGTGTCTGAAGTCACTCCTTATTAAGGGTCCAAGTACGTAATTTAGATTTTAAAAAATAAATTATTCAGATTTTCTTAATGATGAATTTTGAACATTACACAAGTTGAAAACTGTGAATAAATTGTTAGGTCCATATATAATCATTTGACATATATAAATCTAGTTGTCAATATCCTTCTTACATTTAATTAATTTTATAAGTAACCTAGTTTTGGATCAACGCTCATAATAATTATTAAGTAAATGAAAAATGAATATGATAGAAATGTACATGTGAGAGGTGAGTTCTTTGGTTAGGTTGGCAAGTGAATGCAAGGGACAGAATGAATAAGCAAATAAATAAATTTGGCGATTCTAGAGACCCTGCAACAGAAACGATGAAGCGACTAAAACCATGGCCAAGCCATAGCACGATCATAGCATTATCTAATTAGTGGTTAATTGAATTGTTTGGGTCCACCGTTAAGCAGGGGCAGTTTTCGAGAATTTTAAATATAGCGTACATCCAAAACTAGTCTAATGTTTTCGCAAGAAGAAATCCAGACGCCAGTGATTCTTTTTAAGTGCCTTTCATTTTTCCAGGATTTTAAGTAATAAATTTGATTTGGAAAAAGACATTTCACCGAGAAAATTATATTAGTCTTTGTTGTCTTGCTTTCAATGTGATTTGTTCTTGTTAAAATCATGTGCCATTGAATTTAATATATATACATTTTCATTTATATTTATAATATTAATTTTTGCATTATATATTTTATGTGGTGGAGTGGGGGCGTAGAAGTAGTTATGTCAGATCAATATTATTTTTTTAATTGATTGATGTTATCTATATAAATTTAGATTGATATTTTTTTTGTTGTAAAGAGATAAAATTTTATTTTATATATCAATCATATGCATTTATGATCTTTTGAATATTTTAACTAAAATTTTGATTAATTTAAATTTAGTTTCAATATATCATAATTTTAAGGGAATCAAGTTATATATAATCACACGTAATTCTACACTTAATAATATGTATTCACATGGGTGTAAACATTTGATAATTTTCCTATTCAACAATGATCTAGTTGTCACCAACTTTCATCTGTTCACCTAATTTTATCTCAACAGGGTAAAATATCAAAATAACATACATTGACAGTAAGGTGTTAAATTATCTCTAATAATTTAAAATTAGTTGGTAGGTAATCTTTGCTACTACCACCCACTAAGGTATTCACATCAAAGTGTCTTTTAATGTCCCCAACTATCTAAAAAATTTGGATTGAAATTGTGTGAAACTTTTTACATCAATGTTTCAAATCACACTCCATGATCCATCATAGGATGAGATGTAGTAAGAGGAAAATAAAAAATTATAGTAGCAAACCTAGATAGATAGATCATGTCCAAGTTATCCAAAACATAGTTAAAATACACCTTAGCCTAGTGAACATCTTCAATATCATCATGAAGGAGGGAACCAAAAACTAGGAGGTAAAAAAGAATCCAATAGGTCCAAAGGAAGGAAGAGAAGAGAGGTAAAATTGGGAGGGAGAAAATGACCCAATAACATAAAATACTTGATAAAATAAATAATAATTTGTTTTTAAATTTTAATATATAATGAGAGTCTATTATTTAATAATATAGGTTATTTTTTTATTATATAAAAATAGTTAATATTATATCATAAAATTTACAATCATCTTTTCACTAGAGAACTATTGATTTCAAATAAGCTTTCTTATCCACCTTGTAGGAATTTGAGACCTCCCACATTAAGATCTAGATGTAGATTCCATGAATCAAAAGAAAACCCCTAAACTACATTGCCATCATTGAAAACATTTATGCATAAATGTAACAAGTATAGAATGATAAGTCATATCCAATCCACCAAGATTTAGAGTCCACCCCATCCTGCACTTTGAGACCAACTCCCATTATTTTTTTTTTGCTTGTATGTCAATGTGATTCAAAGAAATCTTATGAAAGAATATAACTAGCACCCTAACCTAAAAACCTATTGTGTCCAAATGCGAATTCCTTAAATCTCCTCCCTTGAAAAGTCCTATAACAATCTTAGAATCCCCTTCCACATCTACAAACTTTTATCCCTCCTCCTTTGATATAGACGTTTTTGGTTGGCAAGTGAAAACAAGGGAAAGAAATAAATGAAAAAATAAAAGAAACTTGTCTTATTCAATTGGAATCCTCCATCCTCGCATTCCAATAATAGTGACTTAGAATTGAATTGTTTTTGAGAATTTGAAATATAGCGTAAAGACAGTCAAAAGATTTGTTTAAGAAGTAATGTGGGGTCTTGCTGATTTGTTTAAATACGATGAAATATAGCTTCAAGTTGGGTGGTGAAAAAGTCTAAAGCGGAGTCATCGGAATCCGTTTCCTCATTCCTAGGTTTTATCTAAAGGTGGGGTCTAGCTGATTCCCTCCGATTCCAAGAATGACTAAATGTTGGTTTATTTTAATCGCACCAACATGCATGAACAAGCAAGCGTCTGTAAATATAAATTTCCACACTACGTCCTGAAAACAAACATTTTAAATTAACGAAAACCAGGGACCGAGAAGTAGTCCTTATTCAGAGTTGAGAGCTTATTAGCAGGATATTTGAGTTTTTCATGTACACTTTTCTGCTGTTAGTTTATTCAAAATAAATCTACAACAACATCCTGGACTGCCCTGTTCGAGAGGTAAGCACAAAATCTGAACTGTATCAGGTTTTTAATTTCAGTGCATCAGTTTGGTATATCAAAACACACCAATGAAGAACTTAGTGTCTTCTTTAGAAGATTTGTTGCCCCATTGGCTTGAAAAAACACAGATGCAGTGGATTAAGTGGGTTTATGCTTTCTGGCAGATTGTACGAGGCAATCCATTAACTCTGCTTGTCTTATCATTTTTGCCTTCTTACCGCAAGCAATTATACAAAAGAAAACTGTGGTTGTTCTTGGTGATAGTAAAGAATATACTATGCAAGTTAATGAAATGCTGCAGTGTATAGCTGATGTCAAAGATATGGAGATAATACAACGAATACAATATTGGTTCAAAGTAAAACACCATAACTATTATTACCTCACACATCAGAATACTCTCCGTGAGCTGGCAAAATGCTCGCAACTCTTTGATGATGATATAATATTTGTTGAAAATGTTTTGGCAATAACAGGATCACTCTCAGTTGGCAGGACGTTGTCACGAACAGAGGCATATGTAAAGGTATTGTCAAATCGTTTTCATTGCAGCAAAGGCACTAAATATGTAGTCCCAACATGCTTTGATTATGTTGATTTGAGCAGCAAGTTTTGGTTAGTTTTTAGTACTATTCCTATATTGCTTTAGGCTGGAAATTATAAAAGGTTGTCAAATCTAGTGTGTCTCTTAATTATCCTGTTAGATTTAAATAGGAATTGGTTGTACAAGCTTTATGACTGCATCTTTGACAGATTTGTCAAATATGTTAAGTTTAACATCTTTAAGGAAAGATCTGCCTTGTACAACTTTTTCTCAGTATTCAGCATTCGCTGGAAATACTCTGACACTGTTAAGAGATTTTCTTATGTAGCACAACCAGATGAGAAAATGGCACTAAGGTGCTATAGCAAACTGGAATCAGCAGACGACGTAGAGATTGTTGGCTGGAAGCAGCACAATCATGATGCTAACGATCAACATATATGCATGGAGATAGTCAAAGATAGGGCTCATTGTATGCTTATGGGATACGGCGATGTCTGTGCTGAGGTAGTTTTCAAAAAAGCTATTTATGTCCTTTGATCACAATCTTGAGGAATCCAGACACAGCTGAGGAAGTTGCTGCAAATAGCCTTATTTAGGAGCTCAATAGAAACAGCCATTCCAAATAAATAAAGGTCATTTTAAGGCCCATGTCACCAGGTTTCCTCTACAGCTATCTTTGCCTACACTGCGGGTAGCTTATATAATATCATAACA